>CM047511.1:32430075-32435075 GCA_026122265.1 Ammodytes dubius | reverse complement strand
TGTTTCAGAAATATTTAAAAAGTTCCTCGTAGCACCCTACTCGCTTTGCCACAGCCGCTCTTTGTGTATAAAATGTGCGATACATTAAAGCTGCCTTGCCTTGATACTGTGTTGTGAACAGGCTCAAGACCCAGCCCAAGACCCAGCCCAAGTCTCAGCCCAAGTCTCAGCCCAAGCCCGAGTCCGAGCCCGAGCCTCAGGCCAAGACCTAGGCCACGCCTCAGCCCAAGACCTAGGCCACGCCTCAGGCCAAGACCTAGGCCACGCCTCAGGCCAAGACCTAGGCCACGCCTCAGCCCAAGACCTAGGCCACGCCTCAGCCCAAGACCTAGGCCACGCCTCAGCTGAAGACCTAGGCCACGCCTCAGCTGAAGACCTAGGCCACGCCTCAGCTGAAGACCTAGGCCACGCCTCAGGCCAAGACCTAGGCCACGCCTCAGCTGAAGACCTAGGCCACGCCTCAGGCCAAGACCTAGGCCACGCCTCAGGCCAAGACCTAGGCCACGCCTCAGCTGAAGACCTAGGCCACGCCTCAGCTGAAGACCTAGGCCACGCCTCAGGCCAAGACCTAGGCCACGCCTCAGCTGAAGACCTAGGCCACGCCTCAGCTGAAGACCTAGGCCACGCCTCAGGCCAAGACCTAGGCCACGCCTCAGGCCAAGACCTAGGCCACGCCTCAGCTGAAGACCTAGGCCACGCCTCAGCTGAAGACCTAGGCCACGCCTCAGGCCAAGACCTAGGCCACGCCTCAGCTGAAGACCTAGGCCACGCCTCAGCTGAAGACCTAGGCCACGCCTCAGCTGAAGACCTAGGCCACGCCTCAGCTGAAGACCTAGGCCACGCCTCAGCTGAAGACCTAGGCCACGCCTCAGGCCAAGACCTAGGCCACGCCTCAGCTGAAGACCTAGGCCACGCCTCAGCTGAAGACCTAGGCCACGCCTCAGCTGAAGACCTAGGCCACGCCTCAGCTGAAGACCTAGGCCACGCCTCAGGCCAAGACCTAGGCCACGCCTCAGGCCAAGACCTAGGCCACGCCTCAGCTGAAGACCTAGGCCACGCCTCAGGCCAAGACCTAGGCCACGCCTCAGCCCAAGACCTAGGCCACGCCTCAGCCCAAGACCTAGGCCACGCCTCAGCCCAAGACCTAGGCCACGCCTCAGCTGAAGACCCAGTCCGAGCCCAAGACTCAGCCCAAGACATTGTTTAAAATGTATAATTGTTCTTGTCCTTGAAGGCCACTGTAGCTTCTGTTATTATTCTAAAGGGTTGGGGTTACCCAGGGAGCGTTGCATTCTAGAACTTTGTTGAACTTTCTTGATGATGTCATATTACACACTGCAACTTTAAGTTAAGTTCAAGTTAAAATGTGTTATTAGAATCAACAAAATGTACTTTAAACCTTTCATACACAAGCTATGCAAACCCCTTCCATTGCAAAACCTGGTTAAAACACGACCCGCATTCATTTCCTATGATATTTCCTTCATACTTACTTTATATTTGAAATAAATGTGGTTTTACATTTAATCTACCACTATTTTCTTTTAAATAGTTTTTTTTACGTTACACTCTGCCTCTGAACATTCCGTCCCATCTAAACACTTTAGTGTGTGTGTGTGTGTGTGTGTGTGTGTGGTTAATCTGACTGTGAAGAAAGACCAGGGAACACTACATGCATCTCATTTTACATTTTAATTTCATTTACTCAGATTATTATTATTTTTGCACTTTCACTACTATACAGGTGAAACTCATATTATTAGATTAACATGGAAAATGAATTGGAATTGAAGCAAGAATTCATGAAAAAAGTGGCCCAAACCAAGTACTGAGTACATATGCATGATTATTAAAATCCCTTTTTAGGGGGGCACCCTTAGCTCAGTTGGTAGGGCGTCCCCCCCCCATGGGCCTCGGCCAGCAGCAGACCCGGGTTCGATTTCCGCCCGCGGTCGTTCTCTGCATGTCACTCCCCTCTCTGCCCCATTTCACCTATGTCTCTTCCAACTGTCAAATAAAGCATAAAAATTTCAAAAAAAAATCTTAAAAAAAAGAAAAAAAATTGTTTTTATTGATTTCATGTTATATTAAAATTTCTGAGATTTTGAATTTGGGGTTTTCATAAACTGTAAGCCATAATAATCAAAATTATAACAAATAAAGGCTTGAACCATGTCACGTTGCATGTAATGAGTCTATATAATATATTATTTTTACCTTTTTAAGTTGAATTACTGAAATAAATGAACTTTTGCACGATATTCAAATTTTTCAAGTTTCACCTGTAAATGTCTGCACTAAGTCTTGTACACTACACCACTTTAAAATGTCAGAATAATGTCCAATAATCCACAATGTTCGATACTTAACTCATGCATTGAATTACTCAGTTTTGAAGTCTCAATTTTTTACACAGGTCCAAAAATTAATTTGGGCACAACCGGTCTTACGAAGACACTGTGAAACAATAACAAATTAAAGGTGCTCCGAGGAACTTTCAATGTGTGTTAATTCTAGCGCCCCCCTTTGGACAAAAGCAGTAGTGTTTTTACCACGCCACCTGTTGTTCCTGGGTGAGCGTATACCCCATGACAAAGGCATTAAGAAAAACTATATAAAAATAGCATTCTTTTGCACTGATGGTCTCGTTTGCTGTTACATGTCATTTATGATCATCGGAGGAAAAATTTGACTGTTTCAGAAATATTTTAAAAGTTCCTCGTAGCACCTTTTTAACAATAAACGTATTTAAAAAAAAAATGTATTGTAGGAGAAAATCTGAAAATAAGATACAGAGAGACAAATGTCCACTCTTAACACACACAGAAAATAAACTAAATGCGTTCTCGTGTCCCCGTTCCAATTATTCGGAGATTAAAAGGCATTCTGCAAAATTTATTTACAAATGGTGCACCTGTAAATGAGTTAATAAGGCAAGTGAGAAGTAAAACAGCTCTTTGTCATGAATAAAATCAAAATAATAAATAAAATAAGATTTGACATTCAGAAATACAGAATACAGTGGAATTTTTGCTTTAATGCACATAGCGGTTGGAAACTGAATGTTGTGGTAAATAGTACAATCTTTAACTGTGTGTGTGTGTGTGTGTGTGTGTGTGTGTGTGTGTGTGTGTGTGTGTGTGTGTGTGTGTGTGTGTGTGTGTGTGTGTGTGTGTGTGTGTGTGTGTGTGTCAGTAATACGACATTATTTACATTTACATTACATTACATTCTGAACATTTATTGTCCTTGGACTAAAACTATATTATCTCATAGTGTAGTTCCGTTGTCTTACTCATAAGACCTCCCCCCCCCCCTCCATAGAGTCTCAGTCCTCTTCACAGCAGACCCGGGTTAGAATCCAGCCCGGGTCGTTCTCTGCATGTCATTCCCCTCTCTGACACATTTCATCTCTGTCTCTACACACTGTCTAAAGAAAGCAACAAAAAAAGCGGAAGGATAAAAAAAAATCGCCCAAATCAGATAATTTTTTTCATACCTGATTTAGAAGCACATGTCATGTTTTGTTGCTTAAAGTCACTCCGAAGAACTTTCTTTGTGTGTTAATTCTAGCGCCCCCCTTTGGACAAAAAGCGGTAGTGTTTTTACCACGCCAGCTGTTGTTCCTGGGTGAGCGTATATACCCATGACAAAGGGCATTAAGAAAAACGAAATAAAAAAAAAACATTCTTTGCACTGATGGTCTCGTTTGCTGTTAAATTTAATTCATGATCATCAGAGGAAAAATTAGGCTGTTTTAAAGATATATAAAAGTTAAGTAAGTGAGACTGTGGCTCAGTTGGTAGAGTGGGTCGGCCGATGATCAAAGGGTTGGAGGTTCGATCCCCGCCCTGCCACCTGTGTCATAGTTGTTGTGTCCTTGGGCAAGACACTTCACCCACCTTGCCTCGTGTGAATGTCGATAGTTAGCCTGCTGCTATCGGTGTATGAATGTGTGTGTGAATGGTAACGTGGGAAAGGAAAACAGGTCTCCCTTGAAAAAGAGTCTTCGGTCTCAATGGGATTTACCTGTAGAAATAAAGGGTTAAAAAAAAAAAAAAAAAAAAAAAAATTGTAGCCGCATGTAAAAGTTCCGCATAGCACCTTTTTTTTAAATATCAAACGGTGGTCACAGAGAGCAGGGGGTTGTATATTTTCTTCCCTTCCGGAGACCTCGATCCGTGGGCCAGCAGCTCCTGTATCGTTATCCAGTTGTCCAGGATTCGTCGATTTCTTTTCTTTGTGACTTTCTTGTGGCTGAGAAGGAGGATGTTGTTGCTAGGAGACGCCTGCTGTCGGGGGGGCAGCTGGGTTTGATCGGCTTGTGATGATAACGTGTCTCTGAGAAAAAAATAAAAACCAAAAAATTCAAGATTCAAAAGTTAAAGGTTGACATTACTTTGTCACATGCTCATACTGTGTGTGTGTGTGTGTGTGTGTGTGTGTGTGTGTGTGTGTGTGTGTGTGTGTGTGTGTGTGTGTGTGTGTGTGTGTGTGTGTGTGTGTGTGTGTGTGTGTGTGTGTGTGTGTGTGTGTGTGTGTGTGTCTGTGTGTGTGTGTGTGTGTGTGTCAGTAATACGAGAAAAAATGAAAACCAAAAAAAAAGTAGATTCAAGATCATTGCAGTCCCCAGAGGTAAACTTTTTTTCATATCATAATCTCACACATACTTTATTATTCCTAATAATTTCATATCATCGTTTTGCGGTTTCTCGTTAATTAGTAATATGGATTTAGACTGTTCATTGCATTAGCTATCCGCTAAGGCTATAGTTGTTTTACCTTTTGAGCCGTACAATTGTTGTTTACTAAAAAAAATCAACTGTTAAAACAACTGCTATATTTAAGTGGGCACTCATGCGACATATCTTTTAAATATATAATAACCTTAATTGTCATTGTACCAGTAAAACGACATTCATTGTGCAAATCAGTGTTGAAACTTCTGGCCTAGAGCAACACTTATTTATTTTTTGAGACACTCGGGACAAAACACACAC
>CM047511.1:32417575-32425075 GCA_026122265.1 Ammodytes dubius | reverse complement strand
TAAAGGTGCTCTGAGGAACTTTCAGTTTGTGTTAATTCTAGCGCCCCCCTTTGGACAAGTGTGGTAGTGTTTGTACCACGCCAGCTGTTGTTCCTGGGTGAGCGTGTAAAAGGCATTAAGAAAAACTAGATAAAAATAAATTATTTGCACTGATGGTCTCGTTTGCTGTCACATGTCAATGATGATCATCAGGGGAAAAAATTAGACTGTTTCAGAAATTTTTAAAAGTTCCTCGTAGCACCTTTATTAAGATGTGTTTTATTAGCAGTAGCGGGAAATAGCAAAAAAAACCTCACCTGAACTTGGAGGGTGTAGTAGGGGTGGAGCTTGAGCCCTGTGCTGCATTTCCATTGGCTGCTTCGTACTTCCTGTAAGAGCTCGGCGAATAGGAGCCGCTGAGGTTGGAATGGCGGCGTTCTCTGTCGCGGTCTCGCCGGTGTCTTCGCGGTGTCAGCGGAGAGTTCATAGGAGGCAGGAGGCCCAGGGGGGACAGCAGCAGTCTGCCTCCTGGGAGGGCAGAAAAAATAATTTTAAAGGGGCAGTGTGTAATATGACATCATCAAGAAAGTTCTAGAATGCAACGCTCCCTGGGTAAAACCCTTTAGAATAATAACAGAAGCTACAGTGGCCTTCAAGGACAAGAACAATTCTACATTCTAAACAATACACCTGATGACATTCCAAAAACATGGATGCCTCCATAAGACTTGCCCGCTCAATGTACAAAATGTAATATTAATATTTGTAATTCTCCGCTCAGCAGGATAATTCAGATTATTGGCAGAGGTGATTTCACACCAATGAGGACATATTTATGAATGAGGGTATTGATTTTAGCCGATAAATTACTGAAAATGTTATACAGTGCCCTTTAAGATATTTTACTTTTTTTTACTTTGTTTTTCAAAGAACACACACAAACACAGCTGATAAAGTAAAATAAAACACAAAACAGAACAAACAGAAAAAAATTGCGTACTCTACTTTACAGGGTTCTAAGGACTTCCAATTACTTTGTTTAAACTATAGGTAAATGTTAAACAGAAAATAAAAAAGTTAAGGTGAGGTGACATGTAGGTCCCTTCAGTACTGTTATATAGTCCAGGAAAGGCTGACACATCTGTGTACAAAACAATGTTATGTGTACAAAACAATGTAAAGCGCTTTGGGTCTGTGAAAAAAAAACAGGGAAAAGAGCTACATGAGTGGAGTCCATTTACCATTTACCATGCAGGATAAGAGTACTAAAACACCAAGGCCGTGTCTGAACTGCCATACTAACGTCCTACTCATACTCATTTTGACTTCAATTTGAGTATGTGACGGTTGGGTATGCGAGTTTGGGTATGTGAGAAATTCCGGGATGAGTACTAACTTCCGGGAAGATTTTGGGTATGAATCGATCGTATACTTTTCCTACTCAACCGCCCCACAATGCATTGGGTCAATTCTACCCGCCCAGGAAAATGAAATATTTTCGAGCAAGTTGCTAGGCAACAACATTGTTTGGGGTTCCGCGATCTGACAACTGTACGTGCAGTCATTCATAAACTCTTACAATAGATAAGAGATGAAGATAAATACCTAACAACATTAGAGTCACTAAGTGAAATGAGTGTTGTGAGTCTGATAGTGGAGAGAGATCAGAACAGATCGCTGTTCCACACACCGCGGCTCGTCCAGCTCAACTCACAGACAGCTGAGTGCTGATGAGCCGGACAGAGAGCGTCGGAGGGATCCTCCGCCTCAAAACATCATTATTATAAAACAAGAGGTCTAAAACACAGATGATGAACACAGGACTGTAAAAATCTAGTTCAATATCTAACCTGTAGAGGGCGGTTATAAGCTTAACAGTGTCTAAACTGCCTGAATCTTATAGAAGAAGAAGAAATTCTTCATTGCTTGAGTATACTTCAACTGAGAACGTTTTAGACGCAGCTCGCATACACAATCGATCTTTGAGTAGAGAGTATGCAGTATATAGATGGTGAGTATGTAGGATGTAGGACGCTAGTATGGCAGTTCAGACACGGCCCAAGGGAAAATAATTCCTTTGCACACCTCTCTCTTGTTCTTCCACTTCCTGGAGAGGCGGGATCTGTTCTGTGCTGACCAATGGGGTGCTGCGGCTGCTCTCCCCGCCCGTGTGATAGGCGCTGGTGCTCTGGTCTCTGTCCTCTGATTGGTCGGTGGCCTCCGGTCGCTCCGGCAACTCGTTAATGGCCGACAGCTCGTGAGGGTCGTCTAAATCTTCTTCTTCTTCTTGGTTATTATTGTCCAGACCTAAAAGTTTAATTTATTTAAGTTTATTTTCAACGCATAAATACCCAACATTACATACATCCCATAAGTTAAAAATGCACACACAGACACATTGATCTTCCAGTCCTACAAGTAGAAATTAAATAGGTTTAAATCTGTAAAGTAGAAAACAATCCATAGGTTTTATTTACTTAAAGTTGCAATGTGTAATATCGGAGTATTTAGCTTCATGTAGCGGTGATGCTGTAGATGTCAACGCTCCCTTGCTAACCCCTCCCTTTAGAAGAATTTACAGAAACTATGGTGGCCTTCAAGTTATCATCCAGACCTACAACATCCATCCATCTATCAATCTATCTATCCACCTATCCATCAATCCATCTCTCTCTCTCTCTCTCTCCCTCTACCTCCCTCTCTCTCCCTCCCTCCATCATTACATGGTCTGTCTGTCTCTCTCTCTCTCTCCATCATTATCTGGTCTATCTTTCTCTCTCTCTCTCTCTCTCTCCCTCCATCCTTACCTGGTCTGTCTGTCTGTCTGTCTCTCTCATTACCTGGTCTATCTATCTCTCTCTCTGTCTCTCCTTCCCTCTCTCTCTCTCTCTCTCTCTCTCTCTCTCCCCCCCTCCATCCATCATTACCTGGTCTGGCCGGCTCGTCCTCCATCCAGGCCTTCACACATCTCTCTCTGAGCTGTTGCATCTTCTGAGCTCTCTATCTATCTATCTATCTATCTATCTATCTATCTATCTATCTATCTATCTATCTATCTATCTATCTATCTATCTATCTATCTATCTATCTATCTATCTATCTATCTATCTATCTATCTATCTATCTATCTATCTATCTATCTATCTATCTATCTATCTATCTATCATATCTCTCTCTCTCTCCCTCCCTCTCTCCCCTCTCTCTCTCTCTCTCTCCATCCCTCCATCATTACCTGGTCTGGCGGGCTCGTCCTCCATCCAGGCCTTCACACATCTCTCTCTGAGCTGTTGCATCTTCTGAGCTCTCAGGATGTTGCGACACTTGAACTCCAGGTGGCGCAATTCCTCCTCGATCAACGCCATCTCGTGCTCGCTCACCGTCGCGTTGCAGTTTACATCCACCACAGAAGAAGAAGAAGTATTATGGTTCGAACAGACTCTGGAAAATTTGGGAAAAATGCTTGGTTTTAAATCTTGTGTTTCCAACAAATAGTTTAACAAAAAATAATACATTTTCGTCAGTAGCTTAGGGCTGCTCGATTATGGAAAAATGGAGATGCACCAAAATGAAAATCTTGACAATTCTTTTAACATTGAATAAATAAACTCCCAAATGTTCTCATCAAACATAGCCTACAACTAATAAAGCTCACTTAAAGGAATACTTCACCCATACGGAACCAGCGTTCTATCATTATAAAATAACTATTATAATATAATGAATGAGGTTTTCCTTCCCTCAGTCTTCCCTCAGTCTTCCCTTGGCCCAGCTGTCCTGTTAATCCTAACCCTTACTGTGATGTCACAGTAAGGAAACTGTAGGGTTAGACAGTGAGACCATAAAACACTCTTTCTGCCTTTTCTCAGGCTAGGATGATCCGATTTAAATTTTATTTGCACATTTATACTAAATAGGATTTCAGAGTTCAATACACCTTCATATTCCAACCGGTGAAGTAGGCCTTTAATAAATAAACAGTAAAACCTTCAAATCTAAAAGTAAAATAAACATTTTACTAGGTGTATATTTTCAGTTTTTTTTTAAAGTGCTCAAAACATCGCATTGCAGTTCACATCCACCATAGAAGAAGTAGTGGACACATGGTTCGAACATAGTCTGAAAAGTTGGGGAAATGGTTGGTTCTAATTCTTGTATTTGTCAAGGTTCAAAAACGTGCTTGAAATCTGAACACGTTAATGTAGCTACGAGGAACTATTCTTAACCCTGAGGTAATTTGGTTCAAGAAAAGTTATTTTCCATGAACAGAAAATGTACTTAACGGTGCATTGAGGAACTTTTAAATATTTCTTAAACAGTCTAATTTTTCCTCTGATGGTCATAGATTACAACATAACAGCAAAAAAGAATGCTATTTTTATATATTTTTTCTTAATGCCTTTGTCATGGGTACGCTCACCCAGGAACAACAGCTGGCGTGGTAAAAACACTCCTGCTTTTGTCCAAAGGGGGGCGCTAGAATTAACACACACTAAAAGTTCCTCTGAGCACCTTTAAAAGGCAATTAAAAATCTGTACGAACCCTGAAGTAGCAGCTTCCTCCTCTGTCCCCTCTGCTTCTGTTTTTCTTGTTCATTCTTCGTCGCTTCGGTGATTCTCTCGTATTGACATTTTATCTCCAGCAGTTCCTGGTATCTCTGACACTCTTCCTCTGTCAGACCCATCATCGTCAGAGCGGGCTGGTGGTGGTGGTTGAAATGCTGGAATTAAAGGCCAGGCAAAGCAGGGAAAATGTATTTCTATAGCACAATTAAGACACAAGGCCATTCAAAGTCCTTTACAGGGGCATAAAATACATCAAGATTAAAATACATCAAGTAGAGAATAAAATAAATATTTAAAGGAATACGTCACCCATACGGAACCGGCATTCTATCATTATAAAGTCGCTATTATAATATAATGAATGAGGTTTTTCTTCCCTCAGTCTTCCCTTGGCCCAGCTGTCCTGTTAATCCTAAACCTACATTTTAACATGTGTGATGTCACACATAGTAAAATGTAGGGTTAGACAGTGAGACAATAAAACACTCTTTCTGCCTTTTCTCAGGCTAGGATGAACCGATTTCTAAAATGTTTTGCACATTTATACTACATAGGATCTCAAGAGTTCAATACACCTTCATATTTCCAGAAGAAGAAGTAGGTCTTTAAGTTTACTTTATTAGTCAATGTACACAAGGCACATTGAAATTTACCTCTCAAGTTCCCTCACTCCAGAGGGGGTCCTCACACAGGGTCAGCCATAGTACAGCGCCCCTGGAGCAAGTTTTGGGTTAAGTGTCTTGCTCAAGGACACAATGGTAGAGATGCCTTTGTCATGGGTGCGCTTACCCAGGAACAACAGCTGGCGTAGTAAAAACACTACCACTTTAGTCCAAAGGGGGGCGCTAGAATGAACACAAACGGAAAGTTCCTCGGAGCACCTAAATAAACTAAAACTTAACTAAACTAAATATGCTTTCAACAGGGCCAATACTGGAGCAGAAATTAGAGAAAGCGGCAGTAATGTACCTTGTGGTGTAGTTGGTGCAGAGGGCTGTACGCGGCGCCCTCCAGCCCAGGCAGAGAGTCAGAGCTCAGCTGGAGGAAAGGATGGACCACGTCTCGGTGCCCTGGACTCGGACCGAGGCCGGGGGAGGGTCTGGGGCTGGGAGAGGGTCTGGGGCTGGGAGAGGGTCTGGGGACAGAGAATGAGAAACGGAATGATAAATGTAGTCTTGTCCCACAAACAATGGTGTTTTTGTCATGTCTCGCACTGTTTTGTCATGTACCGCATCACTTAAATAAAAAAGAATAAATAAATAAATAAAAAAAAAGAAAAAAAAGAATGAGAAACGGAATCTGATGGTGCACACGTTTAAGAAGGAAATAAAGTAAAATATTTCTGATAAAGTACATTTTTTCTCATATATTACATCAGTGCAAAGAATGCTATTTTTATATAGTTTTTCTTAATGCTTTTGTCATGGGTATACGCTCACCCAGGAACAACAGCTGGCGTGGTAAAAACACTACTGCTTTTGTCCAAAGGGGGCGCTAGAATTAACACAAACTCAAAGTTCCTCACAGCCACTTTAAGTTTGGAAAAAGGCCTTAAATCAACTGTCGTACCCATGGAACTATTAAGAGAAGGACAACAAATGCACTAACTTGTGTGTGTGTCTGTGTATCTGTACTGCTGAGTTTACCTTGGGCTAGGTCCTGGTCTGAACTGTGTGTGTGTGTGTGTGTGTGTGTGTTAGTCCGTATCTGTGTGTGTGTGTGTGTGTGTTAGTCCGTATCTGTGTGTGTGTGTGTGTTAGTCCGCATCTGTGTGTGTGTGTCTGCGTATCTGTGCTGCTGAGTTTACCTGGGGCTCGGTCCGGGTCTGAACTTCCTGGTGCTGCCCGGTGTGTTTGTGGTGTTGGTGTTGCAGGCGCTGGTTTGATCGCCCAGTAGATCGTGTTCTGAGGATTCCTCGTATCGCGTGCTGTCGTCCGTCCGACCCACACCACTGTCCAGCTCCTGGCTGTTGGAGAGGAGGGGGGCCAAGCCAAGCAGGGGGGGCAGGGGCACGGGGGGGTCGCTGGAAGAACCAAAGAGCATTTTTAGTTTTATCACATTTATTTGTATTTATTTTTTTACTTAAAGGTGCAGTGTGTAATATGACATCATCAAGAGCTACAGTGGCCTTCAAGGACAAGAACAATTCAAAATGTTAAACAATGCACCTGATGACATTCCAACTATGACACTTTCAAGATGGCGGCACTAGGCCTTGGTCCAAGATATGCAGAAATATGGACATATATGAGACCCTTTCTAAGGGGAAAAAAATTATTCAAAAAATGCACTAAATTAAATGTACTTGTGGATATTATAATTACTTTTGTACAAAATCTGCTAGGAAATAAAACCCAAAATTCTACACACTGCAGGTTTAAAGGGCACTTTTTAAAAATACCTAAAAAAAATACAAAATTACAAAAAAAAATCAAAAGAATTTACAAACAAACCAATATGGCTGACATCTATAAAAAGGGCTTGCCTATAGAAGTGTGTTTCATCCTCAGAGAAAGAGAGAGAGAGAGAGAGAGAGAGAGAGAGAGAGAGAGAGAGAGAGAGAGAGAGAGAGGCTTGCCTATAGAAGTGTGTTTCGTCCTCCTTCTCTTCCTCATCCATTTCCTCGTCCATGTTTCTCTGGAGCCCCTCTGGTCCATCACCCCCCGACAGAGCCGATAGTACCCAGAGAGGTGAGGGGATGTGTGGGTACAAACGGAGGACTGGTGGGGGTCTGGATGGAAGCCTTCAATAGTCAGCTCCATTACCTCCTCTGCATCCACTGGGTTTTCATTCTGGAACGAAGCACAGAAAAATAAATTGAAAATCTAAATCATCTAAATGTTTTTCTTAGTATTGAATTGAGTAATTCTATCGGGAGAGAGAGAAGAGAGTTTTAGACGAATTATAATAATAATTTTCTTTTCTTTTTTTACTTTAAAGGTGCTACGAGGAACTTTT
>CM047511.1:32407575-32412575 GCA_026122265.1 Ammodytes dubius | reverse complement strand
TTCATTAGCCTATTTATGATGCACTTACGCCTTTTTTGATCCAAACTCAACTGAAGGTTTTCACTTACGCCTTTATGTTTTCAGCCTTTATTTCAAAAGGTAAAATGTTTAGTGACGATATTCTTTTACCATTTGATAGAACTTATCAAGACCTTTAAAATTATATATAAAAGTAATTTTTGCAAAATATGTCACTTTTGCTCGAGCTATTTCTATTTTTTTTATCAATTATATATATTTGAGTTATTTAAAAGGTTTGCTATTGGTATTAAACCATTTTCTTCATATATATCTTCGAGTGTCAACCCTACATGGGATTCTAGATGAGTGTGTAAATGGTAAATGGACTCCACTTATAAAGCTCTTTTCCCTGGTTTTTCACAGACTCAAAGCGCTTTACATTGTTTAGTACACATTCACCCAATCACACACACACATTCATACACCGATAGCAGCAGCAGCTACCACGCAGGGTGCAAGCTAACTATCAGGAGACATTTAGGGTTCAGTGTCTCTTTGCCCAGGGACACTTGGACATGTGGCGGGGAGACGGGGGATCCAACCACCGACCCTGTAGCCCAGTGGACGACCGCCCTACACACTTCACCACAGATGCATATGATGATGAATTCTGAACAATGAACAAGTGTATGTATGTGTGTGTGTGTGTGTGTGTGTGTGTGTGTGTGTGTGTGTGTGTGTGTGTGTGTGTGTGTGTGTGTGTGTGTGTGTGTGTGTGTGTGTCTAATGACAGGTTTGTTCTAGAGTGGCTGCTCTGCTGTCATGGGAACCGTTGCTGACATCGTTTATTCCATTGCCCCAGTAACCATGACAATGCCAGGTGGACAATAGTCATACCAGCTTTGACACACACTCACACACACACAGTCACGCACACACACGCACACACACACACACACGCACACACACACACACACACTCCACACACACACACACACACACACACACTCTCTCTGTCTATTTATAGGGCAGCAGTAACTGGGCTTCTGACGTCTTTCTCTGATTGGTCAGCCCTTGCCCACATGGTGTAGATTTACATAGATTGATTTGAAACTATTCTTAACCCTGAGGTAACTTGGTTCAAGAAAAGTAATTTCCATGAACAGAAAATGTACTTAAAGGTGCTACAAGGAACTTTTAAATATTTCTCATTCTTCCTCTGATGATCATAAATTACATGTAACAGCAAACGAGACCACCAGTGCAAAGAATGCTATTTTTATATTGTTTTTCTTAATGCCTTTGTCATGGGTATATACGCTCACCCAGGAACAACAGCTGGCGTGGTAAAAACACTACCGCTTTTGAACCAAAGGGGGCGCTAGAATTGGTATGTAGTGTAGTGAAAAGAAAAAGTATGCGATTCGGAACGCAACCTAAGGCTGTGTCTTGATTCAGGGGTTGCGGTCTACGTAGGCTGCATTTGAAGACCGATTGCGTCATAGCGGCGCGCAAAGGTTGTTCCATTTGCAAGGCTCCTTGCAAGGCTCCTCATATGCAGCCGAGAAATGCAGCCTTCGTTTCATGGTTTTGAAGGCTGCATCAGATGGATCCTTCGCGGTCCAACATATCCCAAGATTCATTGCATTTTTTTCAGAGATGGCATACAATAAAATAAAAAATAACAAAACAGCAACGTGTTGCTCCATCTTCTTAACTTTTATCTTCCTTTCTTTTTTTCTTGTACTTTTTTTTTCTTTTCGTCTGGTAGGCAACTTCTTTTTCTTTTTTCCTCCGTTGACAGGGCTGTCTCCGTTGGCAGCAATTAGGGTTGCTAGGCAGCACAGGAGCGGCGAGTCGTCACGCAAGGTAACGGCTTGTTACGCAAACCGGAAATTCTCGTAAACGGAGACCTGCGGAGACCGTCTCGTTTAACAACACTCGTTCGGCCCTGGTTCGGCCTTCGAATCGGCCTTCATAGGCTATAGCCTTCAGGAGGCGGTCTCTGTAATGGGATATAGCCAAAGTTTACCTGTAGTATTCGGTCTCCCTCTCTGATCCGTCCGTTCTTGGCTGCGATGCTGTCAGGATTTACCTAAAGGGATTGTGGGAAAAAAAAATAGAGAAAAACACAAAAATCACTTTTTTTATATATGACCTCATGAATTAACATTAAATTAATAATGACTGAATGAATATATGAATGAGTAGGTGTGTGTGTGTGTGTGCGTGTGTGTGTGTGTGTGTGTGTGTGCGTGTGTGTGTGTGTGTGTGTGTGTGCGTGTGTGTGTGTGTGTGTGCGTGTGGTTTTATGAATGATTCAAACAGTGCGATAGTGAATAAATTGATTAATGTTGAATGTGATGGAAAAATTAATAGATACATAATAAATAATGTACGTATGAAATACCAAATGAAACACACACACACACACACTCACACACTCACTCACTCACTCACTCACTCACTCACTCACTCACTCACTCACTCACTCACACACACAATGAAAATGGACAACAAGCATTCTACTGAATCACTGACTCTAGCTTTTAAAGTTGAATTAACAAGTGAATAAACGGTAGAGAGACACACACAGAGAGACAGAGGGAGAGAGAGAGAGACAAACAGATACACAGACAGACAGACAGTAAGGGAGGGAGGGAGGGAGGGAGGGAGGGAGGGAGGGAGGGAGGGAGGGAGGGAGGGAGGGAGGGAGGGAGGGAGGGAGGGAGGGAGGGAGGGAGAGAGAAAAAGAGAGAGAGGGAAGATGAATGATAGAGAGACACACACAGAGAGACAGAGGGACAGAGGGAGACAGACAGACAGACAGACAGACAGACAGACAGACAGACAGACAGACAGACAGACAGACAGACAGACAGACAGACAGACAGACAGACAGACAGACTCTCACCTCTCCCACATAGATTCCCTGGTCCTCCTCATCTTCTGTCCGGTAGCAGACGGTCAGACCCAACTTCTGCTGCTGACTGGACTTGTAGAGCTCCACCTCCTGTGTGTGTGTGTGTGTGTGTGTGTGTGTGTGTGTGTGTGTGTGTGTGTGTGTGTGTGTGTGTGTGTGTGTGTGTGTGTGTGTGTGTGTGTGTGTGTGTGTGTGTGTGTGTGTGTGTGTGTGTGTGTGTGTGTGTGTGTGTGTGTGTGTGTAAGAGAGGGTTAGAGAAGCAGAGAACACAATTTAACAGTTACATTAAGCATTTACAGCAAATAAATAATAAGTATTCAAAACGCTTCCTGTTTGCGGTTTAAGGGGCGACTGTGGCTCAGTTAGTAGAGCGGGTCGGCCGATGATCAAAGGGTTGGAGGTTCGATCCCTGCCCTGCCACCTGTGTCATAGTTGTTGTGTCCTTGGGCAAGACACTTCACCCACCTTGCCTCGTGTGAATGTGGATAGTTAGCCTGCTGCTATCGGTGTATGAATTGTAATTGTATGGTGTGTGTGAATGGTAACGTGGGAAAGGAAAACAGGTCTCCCTTGCAAAAGAGTCTTCGGTCTCAATGGGATTTACCTGTAGAAATAAAGGTTTAAAAAAAAAAAAAATTATCAACCAAAAAACAAATGTTGTATTTTAACATTTTCTCGGCGATGTCCAGAATAATATTTGTGATATAACCATCTTACTACATCGTACACATTCACTGAGTGAAGATTGTGAAAGTGAGACACACATTTCTCACTAGCAATGTTATCAAAAACCCATTTAATAGCTTATAAATCTTTTAAAAAATCATTCGAATACAAGCTGTGGCAATGGCGGTCACAGCTTGTATTTCGTTGCCGGGCCGGGAGGACTTGAAAGTCACGTGACATGTAGCTGTCCATTAGAAATGAATAGGAGGAAGGGAGGGAGGTGTGGGGGGGGGTGTAGATATGTCACAATTTCAATTCTTGATTGTGATACTACTACATTTTGCACTGTGGACCAACGTAGCTTACACAATTAACTGTGGTCTCACCTGTGGTGTGTGTGTGTGTGTGTGAGAGAGAGAGAGAGAGAGAGTGTGTGTGTGTGTGTGTGTGTGTGTGTGTAAGAGAGTGTGTGTGTGTGTGTGTGTGTGTGTGTGTGTGTGTGAGAGAGAGAGAGAGAGAGTGTGTGCGTGTGTGTGTGTGTTCAGTTTACAGAAGCCTAATGAAGCAAATCTCTGTTTCGCTGGTTCAACTTTAGTCATTACAGGAGTCAGCAGAATGGAACCGTTTCTTGCTCGTACAGCAGACACACACACACACACACACACACACACTCACACACTCTCTCTCACACACACACACACACTCTCTCTCTCACACACACACACTCTCTCACACACACACACACTCGTTCTCCCTAAATTGCTCCCTTTCCTAAATGCCTTTCTTTCTTTCTTTCCTCGGTCCCCTGTTCATTTTCATTAATGTCCGCTATCGTTAAAACCTCCTAAATGATCCCTTAATGTCCTACTTTATATTATTATTTAACCTCTCTCATTTCCTCTCTTAATCACCTCATTCTCTCTATCCTACATCCCTCTCTCAATGCCCTTCAGATATTAACAGATAGGGTCGTTACTTGTCACCAATGGCAAAAAAATACTCTTTGTTAATCTCATATATATATATTTTTTTTTAAGATTATTTTTAGGCATTTTCAAGCTTTATTAGACAGTACAGAGTTGAAATGGGGAGACAGAGAGAGAGAGAGAGAGAGAGAGAGAGAGGGGGGGGATGACCTGCAGTAAAGGTCCACAGATCGGATTCGAACCCGCGACCACTGCAACGAAGGCCGGAGCCAATATGGTACGCGCTATATCCACTACACCACCGGAGCGCCCAATGTGTGTGTGTGTGTGTGTGTGTACAGTCTGTGAGAGAGTGGTGTGTGTACGTACAGTGTGTGCAGTGTGTGTGTGTGTGTGTGTACCTCATACTCCAGGTCTTCTTGTCTGTCCACCTCATGGTTCGTCACGTCAAAATAATCGTCCGGGTCGTTGTATTCAAACACACTGAAAGACATGAAATGATCCTAAATCAAATCAAATCAGTT
>CM047511.1:32397575-32400075 GCA_026122265.1 Ammodytes dubius | reverse complement strand
TCAACAGGATCATAAAGATGAGTGGGAAGATCATTGGACAGCCACAGACCACCCTCACAGCCATATTTGAAAAACAGGCCGTCAGGAAAAGTAGACGGATCATATCGGACCCCACCCATAACCTCAACAACCAGTACCAACTGCTACCTTCAGGAAGGAGACTACGTTCCCTGCCCCTAAGAACCAAACGAGCCATGTCCACCTTTGTTCCAGCATCCATCAGGCTGTTGAATAAACAGTAGGCCCCCCAGCCCGCCAAACTCAACCCATTACTCCAGGCTTCAACCTATTGAAGTCTTCTCCCTACCCACAGGGTTTTTAGCTTTTAGCTTTTAAAATTGTATTTATTCTCGTACATGATACTGACTATTTATTGTTGAAGTATGTCTTGTTTGTATGTGCCTGACCACAAATGAAGTTCCCTCACGGGAAAAATAAAGTTCTTTGAATTTGAATTGAATCAAACAGCCCTTTAAAGGTCTGTCCTTAAAACCTAGTGTTAACCCTCAAACAGCCCTTTAAAGGTCTGTCCTTAAAACCTAGTGCACTCCGATGGTTAAAAGCTAGAACTGGTCCTCACAAAAATGCCACACACACACACACACACACACCCACACACACACACACACACACACACGGGAAACCAGGGATCCATGTATCATTGCCAGATTGTCGAGGGGGAAGCAGAGATCTCTAATCATTCCCCGGATAGAGACGGAGCGCTCATACAGATGAAGGTTGAATCCAGTCGAGGTTAAAAGATCAAATCGGGAAAAAACTGAGAAAATGATTTAAAATGGAGGACAGTGAAAATGCATAACACTGGACAAGAGAAAGGCCTTGTTGTATAGGTTGGTACATCATGGTAACCGTAGAATGACTTTCTGTATATTAAACCTGCAGTGTGTAGAATTTTGGGTTTTATTTCCTAGCAGATTTTGTAGAAAGTAATTATAATATCCATAAGTACATTTAATTTAGTGCATAATAGCTGAAATTGTTTTGGGAATAATTTTTTTTTTTCCTCAGAAAGGGTCTCATATATGTCCATATTTCTGCATATTTTGGACCAAGGCCTAGTGCCGCCATCTTGGAAATGTCATAGTTGGAATGTCATCAGGTGCATTGTTTAAAATGTAGAATTGTTCTTGTCCTTGAAGGCCACTGTAGCTTCTGTTATTATTCTAAAGGGGTGGGGTTACCCAGGGAGTGGACTTTGTACTTGATGATGACATATTACACACTGCACCTTTAAAGGAATTCTTCACCCATACAGAACCAGCGTTCTATCATTATAAAATCACTATTATAATATAATGAATGAGGTTTTTCTTCCCTCAGTCTTCCCTTGGCCCAGCTGTACTGTTAATCCTAACCCTACGTTTTTACTAGTGTGATGTCACTCTAGTAAAATGTAGGGTTAGACAGTGAGACCATAAAACACTCTTTCTGCCTTTTCTCAGGCTAAGATGATCCGATTTAATTTTTTTTTGCACATTTATACTAAATAGGATCTCCGAGTTCAATACACCTTCATATTCCAACCGGTGAAGTAGGCCTTTAAAGGAATACTTCACCCATACGGAACCAGCGTTCTATCATTATAAAATCACTATTATAATATAATGAATGAGGTTTTTCTTCCCTCAGTCTTCCCTCAGTCTTCCCTGGGCCCAGCTGTCCTGTTAATCCTAACCCTACATTTTTACTAGTGTGATGATGTCACACTAGGAAAATGTAGGGTTAGACAGTGAGACCATAAGACACTCTTTCTGCCTTTTCTCAGGCTAGGATGAACCGATTTCTAAAATGTTTGCACACTACACCCCGAGTGCACCCACATTTTTTCGCCATATTTTTCACATGTAAATCCAGCTTGTCATTCAGAACAATGTGCCGCCTTCACAGTAATAACATACCATACATACCACGGATTACCATTTTAATATCTCAAAAAAGGCAAACAAAGGCATTTATGTATGAACACATAACTCATTTAATGTACTACGTGTTGTGTGTGTGTGTGTGTGTGTGTGTGTGTGTGTGGTGTGTGTGTGTGTGTGTGTGTGTGTGTGTGTGTGTGTGTGTGTGTGTGTGTGTGTGTGTGTGTGTGTTGGGCACTGCCACACACTGACAGATATTACCCGAGATATTTATTCCATAGTTTATTTCACAGTCATCGTCTTATTATGGAAATTTGCCGCGCTCTGACTAGAACTGCTTTCTCACACACACACACACACACACACATACACACACACACACACACACACACACACACACACACACACACACACACACACACACACACAGACACAGACACAGACACACACACACATAAACATGTTTCACTGCATATAATTGGCTTTTAAGATGCATAACATAGAGAAGATTACTTTTATTATCTTTATAGCCCCAGACTCGCTCACAACAAATAAAAAAAATATCCTTTAATTTCCTCCTGGGAGAAGATTTTAACTACAGAACTGTGTGTGTGTGT
>CM047511.1:32370075-32380075 GCA_026122265.1 Ammodytes dubius | reverse complement strand
CCATCCATCCATCCATCCATCCATCTATCCATCTATCCATCTGTCTATCTATCTATCTATCTATCTATCTATCTGCCTGTTCTTCAGTCTCACTGACTGACTCACAACTTCATCAACTCTGTCCCTCCACAACTGTCTAATACACATTCTAAGAAAAAAAAAAAAAAAAAAAAGTAGATGTAAATATGTAAAAAATCATAATAAAAAAATGAAATAAAAATAATTAAAAAAAAAAAAATTCTAAATGAGTGAAGAAATAAAAAAATATGTAGAAAAATAATCTAAAAAAAAAAAAAAAAAAAAATTAAAAAAAATTATTCATAAAAACAAATAGTTAAAATTAATAAAACTAAACGTAGGAGATCATGACCCCGGGCACCAGGAGCTCGTGGACCAGCTGACTGAGGCTGCTGCGGACGTTCTGCCTGTTCTTCAGTCTCTGGTTCATGCTGACTGACTCACAACTTCATCAACTCTGTCCCTCCACAACTGTCTAATGCACATTCTAAGAAGAAAAAAAATTAAAAAAAAAAAAAGTAAATATGTAAAAAATCGTAATAAAAAAATTAAAAAAAAAAATTAAATAAAAATCATTTAAAAAAAATTAAATAAAAATAATTAAAAAAAAAAAAAATCTAAATCAGTGAAGAAATAAAAAAATCTGTAGAAGAAAAATTAGAAAAAAAACTATTCATAAAAAAAAATATTTAAAATTAATAAAAATAAACGTAGGAGATCATGACCCCGGGCACCAGGAGCTCGTGGACCAGCTGACTGAGGCTGCTGCGGACGTTCTGCCTGTTCTTCAGTCTCTGGTTCATGCTGACTGACTCACAACTTCATCAACTCTGTCCCTCCACAACTGTCTAATACACATTCTAAGAAAAAAAATAAAAAAATGTAAATGTAAATATGTTAAAAAAATCGTAATAAAAAAAAATAATAATAAAAAAAAAAAAAAATCTAAAGCAGTGAAGAAATAAAAAAAATCAGTAGAAAAATAATCTAAAAAAAAAAAAAAATGTAGATATGTAAAAAATCGTAATAAAAAATTAAATAAAAATAATTTAAAAAAAAAATTCTAAATCAGTGAAGAAATAAAAAAATATGTAGAAAAATAATCTAAAAAAAAAAATATTTGAAAAAAAAATTATTCATAAAAAAAAATAGTTAAAATTAATAAAAATAAACGTAGGAGATCATGAGCCCGGGCACCAGGAGCTCGCCGACCAGCGGACTGAGGCTGCTGCGGACGTTCTGCCTGTTCTTCAGTCTCAGGTTCATGCTGACTGACTCACAACTTCATCAACTCTGTCCCTCCACAACTGTCTAATATAAATTCTAAGAAAAAAAATAAATAAATGTAAAGATGTAAATATGTAAAAAAATCGTAATAAAAAAATTAAATAAAAATAATAAAAAAAAAAAAAAATTCTAAATCAATGAAGAAATAAAAAAATCTGTAGAAAAATAATCTAAAAAAAAAAAAAAAAATGAAAAAAAATTATTCATAAAAAGAAATAGCTGACTGAGGCTGTCTCAGGTTCATGCTGACTGACTCACAACTTCATCAACTCTGTCCCTCCACAACTGTCTAATACAAATGCTAAGAAAAATAAAAAATAAAAAATGTAAATATGTAAAAAATCGTAATAAAAGAATTAAATAAAAATAATAAAAACAAAATCTTCAGTCTCTGGTTCATGCAGATTTTTTTATTTCTTCACCGATTTAGAATTTTTTTTTTTTATTATTTTTAATCCCTAAAATAGCATTGTATTTCATGCAATCCTCATCATGCCTAGCATAAAAAAACAATGATTGTTTTTGTCTAGGGCTGCAGCTATCGAATATTTTAGTAATCGATTATTCTACCGATTATTCCATCGAGTAATCGGATAAAACATACATTGCTTAATTGAAAAGTAATTATAAATAAACATGAGAAAATAACACATGTCAATTAACCAACAACCAATGAACAACCAATTTTTTTCCTTTTTTTGAAAAATCAACATTTTTTATTTCAAAAAGGCATGGAGTAGCAAACCATATTTTCTACGAAAAGTACCAATTTAGTTACTTTCCCATTGTTTATTAGTCTGTACTTGTACCATGAGAAATAACAATGTTGACGGATAAATTAAGTGAATTTATGTGCCATACATTCTTGGGTTTAAGTAAGCATTTACTTCACTTTCAGAACTACTGTACACGTTTTTACCTTTGCAATTCAGGAACAACATAAGCTTGGAAACTTGGAACAAGCCCATGCATAGTTTCAGACATTCTGGCTTTAAAAACAAATCCTGAAATGGGGTTCTCTGCATAAATGTGTCCATCCGAGACTGTGATGGTTTACTGAAAAAATATAAATAAAATAAAAATTACTATGGAACAATATGATAATAGAGTAAGTTCATTCACATTAAACTGCTATTTAGATATTGTATCCATGAATTCAAGACACACACGTCTGCTTCAGCACCGTATTGTCAACTAGAAGTGACCAGCTATAGTTCAGCTTAAGCTATCGTGTATTTATTTCTTGAACAGCGCTGATCCCAAACCTTGGACATTCTCTGTCGCTTTCTCCTGCCCGTTTGGCTTTCCTCACAATTTTCGCTCACATCTTCCATTTTAGCACACGCTAATGTTAGCCCCTAAACAAGTCAAAACATGCCGCGTCTGTCGGTCCGTTCTGAAGGTGACGTATGCGCCGGTTGTGTCACACTGGTTTTCTTTAAGAAACCAGAAAATATTCACATTTGAGAAGCTGAAATCAGAGAATTTGGAAAAATTTTATTAAAAAATTACTCAAAACGATTCATCGATTATCAAAATAGTTGTCGATTATTTTAATAATCGATTAATCATCGATTCTTCGATTAATCGTTGCAGCTCTATTTTTGTCTCTAAATATTTTTATGATTAACAAATTGCCATGATATCTTTATAATTAATTGTTTAGAATCTCTGGCTCAGTGAGGAAAGGCCAGAAGCTTCGGCACCATGCTGCCCATGCAGAGAGTCTACCCAGGAATTGATTGAATTTATTTCGAACATGCGAGCAATAACAAAATAGATGAATAAATAAAAAACAAACAAAAGCAAAAAAAGAAATAGAATAAAAAAAATAAAAAAACAGACACTTTCTACATGCTCGAAAGGGGGTAGGAGGAAGTAAAAAAAATTGTCTAGTCCTACCCCTTAACAGATCAATTTTGCTTGAATAGATTATGTTATTAGCATGTCAGTATAATAAAAAGCTATAATAATGCATATATACATGAGTACCGAATCATTTCACCTCACATGTTCACGTGCAGATGTGTGACCTCTCTGATCCCACAGGGTTACGATGAGGCAGGCAGGCAGGCAGGAAAACAGGACCCAAATGCAAGACGTAAAACTAAAAGATATTTATTGTCCAAAAACTTAACAAAAAAGGCCAACAGGCGAACATCCAAGAGAAACAGGAAAACATAGAACAAGCACGGGACCGCCTCACCAACGGGAAACAATGCTCGGACAGGGGACAAAGAAACACTGGGGGTTATATACACACACAAGACAGGGCAGACAACGAGACACAGGTGAAACACATTAGGGGCGGGAACAGCAATCAACAAGAGGGAAGCTAGACAGGACATGGGGAGGAAACAAGACAGACATACCAAAATAAAACAGGAAACCACAAAAACCAAGACAGGACAAGACGGACCATGACACACAGGGTACTTTTAATCAGCAAAGTGACAAAGTGACACAATCTTTCTAAGATAAAATCACTGTTTCATTGACCAATAAAACCTGACGAGCATTCATTTTGGTGTGTGTTTCTTTAACGATCATAATCTCAGTGACAGAAAATAAACTTTTCTAATAAAAGGGAACACAACATAAAACACCAGCCATTAATAAGACAAAACACCCAACAACAATAGCAGCCCCCTGAAATCTCAAATTTGGACAGAAAGTTTTTTATTGTCCAGATCAGAGACTAAGGTTGCGTTCCGAATCGCATACTCTTTCTTTTTTCTATTCTACATACTACATCCAACGATAAAAAGAATCTAGTTAGGATGCAGTAGGCATACTATTGGGACATACTTTTCTCTCTTATTTCATCATAACATTGCGCCTTGATCTTGCCTCTTGCTTTTATATCCGTCGCATCCCCGCATTTTCATATGGAGGCTTCGTCGATGTTACGTCACTTCACGTGCGCACTGGATTGTGGGTCAGAATCGCCCAAATAGGATGCAGTTTTCAACACTAACAATCTTGGCCGCATGAAGTAGGACATCCGGGTACTTCTAACCATCCTAAATCTGGCCACAAGAATCGGGACATCCTAAATCTTTTTTCTACCAAACTATATAGTAGAAAGTATGCGATTCGGAACGCAACCTAAAAAGGATGAAGTGAACTATCCCATCAGAGTGAATCCCACATGGGGAGAAGTCGTGGGGATGGTGTGTCTCTGGCTCCACCTGGTGGATTCGTCAGGAAGTACATGTAAGGTTGAACATCCACTCTGTCATACGTCCTCTCAGAGAAAAGTCTTCCTCTTAAAACGAGAATTTGCTCAGAAAGAGAAATCCTAAGAAAAGATGAACCAAGCTACTCATTTGATGGGTCACTTCTCATCCATCTCACCAATCTTGGTTCCTACTCCCACCTCTGGTCATGAAGGCTGGGTCCTAACATAAATAACAAAGCTAGATATCTGTTAAAATGTTCATAAAAACAGTTGATACCAAAGTAAAACAGGATAAACACCAAAACAAATGGCAAATGGTAAATGGACTTGACTTATATAGCGCTTTTCTAGCCGATTTTCTCAGCCCCAAAGCGCTTTACATATCTTACCACATTCACCCATTCATACACACACTCATACACCGATGGCAGTAGCTGCCATGCAAGGCGCTCTCTGAACCATCAGGAGCAATTTGAACAAGACAAAGAACATACGGACCATGACAGTACACCCCCTCTGGAAGGTGGTCCCCTTTTTTAATTTTTTTTCTTTTTTGTGATGACAAAACAGTGAGAGACAAAAACACCATTGTGTGTGGGACAAGAACACGTTTGGGACACGACAAGCTGTCAGAGACAAGACAACAACAACAACAACAAAAAATAAAAGTAATACAAATAAATAAATAATAATATATATTATTATATATATATGATAAAGAAATAGGAGAAAAAAAAAAATATATATATATATATATATACAGAAATAGACTAGTAGTAGCTCATGGCATATTGAAATAGTGGATGTGAGTGTGTGTGTGTGTGTGTGTGTGTGTGTGTGTGTGTGTGTGTGTGTGTGTGTGTGTGTGTGTGTGTGTGTGTGTGTGTGTGTGTGTGTGTGTGTGTGTGTGTGTGTGTGTGTGTGTGTGTGTGTGTGTGTGTGTGTGTGTGTGTGTGTGTGTGTGTGTGTGTGTGTGTGTGTGGGTGTTTGTTGGGAGGGAAAAGTACTGCGGCTAACTTCTGTGGGTGGTTGTACAGGTAGAGTTTGGCAGAGTAATTGAGAATAAAATCAGAGATTAAAGTAAATAACTGGATAGTGCGTCTCTTCCTCCCCTGCTTCGCTTCCTCTCCCCATGAAGTCACTCCCCTATCTTTTATTTTATTTTTTATTAAATTAAAACTTTAATTCTTAATGAGGCAGGAGGGGCTCTGGACCCTAGGGAAGGCTGATGGATTGGATTTATATACCGCTTCTCTCGCACTCAAAGCGCTTTTACAGGGCTCCAGCTATCATTCATTCACACACAGTCATAATGGAGGTGGTGAGACATTCAGCGCCTGTGGCCCCTCCGACCAAAGTGGTCCCCTTCCGGAAAGCCTAGCAGGCGGTCCCCTTTTAAAAGTCGGTCCCCCTCTGGAGTAGAAGGAGTAAAAGGTGGTCCCCCTCTGGAAGGAGTAAAAGGCGGTCCCCTTTTGGAAGGTGTAGAAGGTGGTCCCCCTCTGTAAGGTGGTCCCCTTTTGGAAGTCGGTCCTCCTCTGTAAGGCGGTCCCCCTCTGGAAGGCGGTCCCCCTCTGTAAGGCGGTCCCCTTTTGGAAGGCGGTCCCCTTTTGGAAGGCGGTCCCCTTTTGGAAGGCGTAGAAGGCGGTCCCCTTTTGGAAGGCGTAGAAGGCGGTCCCCTTTTGGAAGGCGGTCCCCCTCTGTAAGGTGGTCCCCTTTTGGAAGGCGGTCCCCCTCTGTCTAGACAAGACAGGGGAGACAAAGGCCCAGGTGAAACACATAAGGTAGGGACCAGTAATCAGACAGGAGGGAAACTTGACAGGACATGGGGAGGAACAAGACAGAGATACCAAAGTAAAACAGGAAACACATCAAAACAAGACAAAGGGCAGACAGACCATGACAGATACAATTTCAATTTTGCATTTAATTTGGAAATCATCGTCTCAGAGTCTGGAGGAGTTTATTTAATGAGCAGTGGTTTAAATACCATATAGTTTGTTGATTTTTGGTAAAATGCATTTTCTTTTAGGTTTAAAGTTTTTCTCTCATTAACAACCGTCTCTTTCTACAGGGCCATTGGCAGGAGCTGTTGACCCAATTATCCAAAAACGGATAAGTGGATAACAATGAGTTGAGTTGCTAAAGGTGTCAAAAAAAGAAAAAATATATATTTTATGTATATATTTTTTTTAATATTTTTGCTTTATTAGACAGGTTTTTGGAGAGACAGAGTTGAAATGGGGCAAATAGGGGAAGACATACGAGTGTCCCCTCAAAATCACTTTTGGTCAAAATTGTTGATCTGCTGCTTATGCACTGAATAAACAAACCAGTGTTACCATCAACATACAGCAGAATATCATCTGATCTCTCTCACCTTTCTGTCTCTCTCTCTCCTGTCTGTCTCTCCTGTCTGTCTCTCTCTCCTGTCTGTCTCTCTCTCTCTCTCTCTCTCTCCTTCTGTCTGTCTGTTTTTCCCACACTGGGCTGAGGGCGACACCAGGGCAATAAAACAAGCCGGACATCCTGCACATGAACCAGCTTCAACATTTAGTCATTGAGCAGAAAGTAGCTGCTGAAAAAACATCAAATATTGAAGTAAAGGAGTGATCGCTGCTGCACTGCTGAAAGCACGTCACATGAGTCTATTAAGTGTATTAGGTTTCATGACTAAAGTGTATTTAGTTTAATTAATATCCACAAAGAATCATCTGTCAACGCCACCATTGTCTGTCAATTCGTTTTTACTTACAATTGCTTATACATGTATTTTATTTCTGTAATATTTTAGGTTGCCTTTTGCATATCTGGCCGGGGACAGCAGATGAAAACTAGCCTCTTTGGCTAACTCTGGCTCACTTACATTTTGAATGTTGATTAGTGTGCAATGTCCCTGAAATAAACCAATAAAATAAATAAATAAAATAAGAAGGGACAATGGACGCCAGGACGATGAAGAAGAATCACAAAGCTGGATATTAAGTTTCAAACGTTTTATTTACCGAGAGGTTTTTATGATCTTATGTGTTTGTCTTTCACCCAACAGAGCAGCATGTGACCAACGCATGGGAACAAGATCCCTCAAGGTCCCATGTTGGGGCGTGGCTGGCAGTTTGTCAATGTCTCTGGTAATGTATTAAGTTGAATAAGATACAAAATAGTAAATTGATATTAGAGAGAGAGAGAGAGAGAGAGAGAGAGAGAGAGAGAGAGAGAGAGTGTGGAGAGAGAGAGCAGAGACAGAGAGAGACAGAGAGAGAGAGAGAGAGAGAGAGAGAGAGAGAGAGAGAGAGAGAGAGAGAGAGAGAGAGAGAAGAGAGAGAGAGAGAGAGAGAGAGAGAGAGAGAGAGAGAGAGAGAGAGGGGGGATGACATGCATCAAAGGTCCCTGGCTGGAATTGAACCAACAGTGATTCATTGTCCTGCGCAGTGACCACTCGGCTCCCAAGGTGATCCGGTTTGCTGCTTTATCTAAAACTGCATTTTCTTATTAGTTTAAAGTTGTTCTGTTATTAACTCTCGTGCCTTTCTACACGGCCAATGGCAAGGCAAGGCAAGGCAAGTTTATTTATATAGCACAATTCAGACACAAGGCCACTCAAAGTGCTTTACAGGGGCAAGATTAGAATACATAAAACACATTATAAAACATTTAAAAGCGAATAAAAGAAGCAAATTAAAAAAAAAAATTAAAACTCGATTTAAAAACATTTAAAAGCTAATAAAAGAAGCAAATAAAATGAAAATTGCAGGTTAAAATGGAAACAAAAAAGTCTTCAGACTCGATTTAAAAGAACTGAGAGTTGCAGCAGACCTCAAGTTCTCTGGGAGTTTGTTCCAGACAGACAGAGAAGAAGTGAAGTTTGTTTGGAGATGAACTGGTATGACTGCAGATAAAGATAAACACTCGTAAAATGATTTGGGCGGATCATTCGATGTATTAGATTACAGACATTAGAACGATATGACGCACTGTTGATATTAAAATATTTGTTAAGCACAAACTTTGAGACGGACATTTCAGAAATGACATTAAATGTGTTATGGATTTAACTGGGAAGGCTGGCGTGACGTCAGAGCGCCAGTCTGTAGATATAAGTAATGCAGCTGTGAGAGTGAGACAGACACGAGTCTTCAGTTCGACCTGAAGGTGAGATCAGACAGGTAAGCATTCAACACTTGATGAATACTATCTGTATTACTGTGTGTTTGTGCCGATTGAGGCAAAGGTTAGACTTGACTGTTTTAGTTTTTTCCTACTGTGACGGCGAACATTGTTTTCAGTTGGAAAGTCTTAATTAATATATACAATTTCAGACAAGTAAGATCCTTCATGACTATTAATGCTGCTCGAATGTTTTTACACTCGATGATTTTTTCACATATTGAATACTGTATAACCACATGGTCACTTGCTGCTGGCACAACACTTAAACCAATACAATCTCTTTTTAAAAAGGCCATAAAAATCTTTGACAAAAAGCCATTTTCGTTTCACCACTGCATTGTTTTAGATAAACATAATTTGTTAAATTTTCATAACTTTGTTTATTTTAAAAATGCATGTTTAATATATAAAATTTTGCATAGACTTGCCCCTCCACCTTTGAAAGATTTTATTAAGCTGAAGTCTGCGAATGGGACTGGCACCAGGGCCACAGCCCGAGGAGACTGTGACGTCCCATACAGACGCACTACATTCGGACAAACTGTTCTGTCAGTCAAAGGAACTAAATACTGGAATACTCTCCCACTCACAATAAGAGACTCACAAAATTACTCAACCTTCAAAACACACCTCAAACAGTGGATCAAAGAAAACCAAGTCTGTGACCACCTTTAAACTCTTTTATTTTCTTGTGTTATTTGTGCCTTTGTATATGTATTAATTTTTTAAACCTGTATTTCTTTGCATGCCAGGGACAACAGATGAAATCTAGCACTTTTGCTAAAATCTGGCATTTTTACAGTTGTAAATGTTACAGCTGTTCATGAATATGCACTGTCCCTAACAAATAAACTAAACTAAACTAAACTAAACTAGTAGGAACAAATTAAGTTTTGTGGGGGAAGATATTACTGCCACTGACTCTGTTGTGCCGAGCTCAAGTTTACCAAAACTCAAATTTCATTTCTTATTCTGCATGAACATAATAATTGCTTCCATGGGAGATTATTGACAGAGCTGTTTTTAAATATATTCTTATTGTATTTTCAGAGCATCAGACAGATCCACATCCACATCAGCAGTTGATCAATTTCAGCAGAAATCTGACAATGAAGGCAAGTTTTTTTTAAATGTATTGTAGAGTTTTAAACTGTGAACTGAATTTGCTCAAACTGAACTGCTAAACCAGTGTTTGGATTCAAACGTCAGTTCACACAATCTATCATAGATTTTTATTTTATTTTTATTTTTTTTATTTTTTTATTTTTTTTAACATTATTTGAATAATTGTTTTTACTCACTTGTTCTGTCGGTTGCATGTTTTTTTTTTTTTTTTTTTTTTTTTCT
>CM047511.1:32347575-32365075 GCA_026122265.1 Ammodytes dubius | reverse complement strand
TTCCCTGACGTACAGCAGCGGAATGAAGTTCTCCACCTTCGACAAAGACCAGGACACCAGGAGTGATAACTGTGCCATAGCATACATCGGGGCATTCTGGCACAAGGCATGTATGCATGCAAATCCAAACGGGGTCTACCGTTGGGGAGCTGATGCGACCAAAACTCACGATGGTGTTGGGTTGGAGTGGCACCACTGGAAAGGTCATCACTACTCCATGAAGACCTACATCATGATGATCCGTCCTGTGCAGTAATTCTCCAGGACAAACGTACAGCAGAATATCAGCTCATCTCTTGTGATTTTTTTCCTTTCTCTTGTTAAACATGTAATCTCACTCTGCTCTGGGCCTTATATTACTGAAACTACCACAGGCACAATCCACCAGCACTGGAATAACAACTCATATCTGTAACATCTCAGATATTAATATACATAACAACAATGCATCTGGATTTCTGACCAAGTTAAGAACGGGAATTGGGGAAATGACTAAACCGATGCAGAGACAGTGCTGCTTGATATGTGCCAGCAGGAAAGTAGGGCCCATACTCTCTCAATAGAAACAGACATATAGAGTCTGATAGTGTGTAAAGTCTTCTGTCAAACAGCTGTTGGTGAAGAGAAATGATTCTCTGCTGGTTAAGATGTTACCTTCAGTCTGCTGGCTGCAGCTAAACACACACTCAGCTTTAAAGTCTAACTAACTAGTTTCAACCCTAATGTGAATCATTCTCTGCTGTACGTCACAATAAAGTAGAAGCTGAGCAGCAAACTGATGTTATCTGATGTCTTCACTGTGTCTGTCTGTCTGTCTGTCTGTCTGTCTGTCTGTCTGTCTGTCTGTCTGTCTGTCTGTCTGTCTGTCTGTATGTCTGTCTGTCTGTCTGTCTGTCTGTCTGTCTGTCTGTCTGTCTGTCTGTCTGTCTGTCTGTCTGTATGTCTGTCTGTCTGTCTGTCTGTCTGTCTGCCATCTAGTGGGCACAGTTACAAACTACAACTTCACCTTCTTCAGGGGCGAACAAAGTAAACATATTAGGAAAACTATGGCCAAAAATCGCATAAACATTGTTACATCAACATGAGTCTGACTTAAACATTTGCACTTCATTTAATAGAAAAATATTCTGTGTGAATAAAATATGATACAGCAGGTCTATAACTGTTAAATATACAAAATCCCTAAATTGGCAATATAGTGCATGCAATATTCATCATGCCTAGCATAAAGAACAATGATTGTTTCTGTCGCTAAATATTTTTATTGCACATATGATATCCAATCAATATAATTCATTTCACTTTGATTTTCCCCCAAAAAAATTCAGTTTCCTTCATTATGGGACAGTGTCGGACGTAAATATAGGTTGCGTTCCGAATCGCATACTTTCTACTATATAGTATGTAGAAAAAAGATTTAGGATGTCCCGATTCTTGTGGCCAGATTTAGGATGGTTAGAAGTACCCGGATGTCCTACTTCATGCGGCCAAGATTGTTAGTGTTGAAAAGTGCATCCTATTTGTGGCGAGTCTGACCCACAATCCAGTGCGCACGTGAAGTGACGTAACATCGACGAAGCCTCCATATGAAAACAAACGGGGATGCGACGGATATAAAAGCAAGAGGCAAGATCAAGGCGCAATGTTATGATGAAATAAGAGAGAAAAGTATGTCCCAACAGTATGCCTACTGCATCCTAACTAGATTATTTTTATCGTCAGATGTAGTATGTAGAATAGAAAAGTAAGAAGAGTATGAGATTCGGAACACAACCATAGTTTTGAGTTCAGTGTTTAAATCTGCAAGTGATGAATAACATCAATATCAATGAGACTGATATCATGAGATCAGCCTTAAGGACAAAGTTTCACTGAATAAACCTTTTATCAGAGAGTAATTGTCTGTGTTCTGGCAGCGTTTACTGCAGGGCATAAGTCAGACTGTCACACTCTCGGTCCTGAGGTATGAGGAATGCTCTAAATGTCTGTTAATTTACTTGAGTTTAAATCAAATCAAATCAGTTTTATTTGTATAGCCCAAAATCACAAATAAATTTGTCTCAGTGGGCTTTACATTTCATACAATATGATATATGATACAATATGACACCCTGCCCTTACACCCTTAGCTCGGCTGAGAAAAAAACTCTCAGTAAAAACCCTTTACCGGGAATAAAAAATTGAAGAAATCTCAGGGAGAGTCGACAGAGTAAGGGATCCCTCTCCCAGGACGGACATACTGCAATAGATGTCATAAGTAGAGAAAATCTAAATTTTTAAATGAATGTTACTCACCAGTTGATGTTACAGCCATACGCAAACAGCCAGAGATGCTCCAAAAGACTCGACCCAGAACACATATCTAAATATATAAAAAAATAAAATAAAAAATTATAATAAATATCGTAATACTACGTCAACTTTACTTACTTGGGGCGACTGTGTCTCAGGTGGTAGAGCGGGTCGGCCGATGATCAAAGGGTTGGAGGTTCGATCCCCGCCCTGCCACCTGTGTCAAGGTTGTTGTGTCCTTGGGCAAGACACTTCACCCACCTTGCCTCGTGTGAATGTCGATAGTTAGCTGCTGCTATCGGTGCATGAATGTGTGTGTGAATGGTAACGTGGGAAAGGAGAACGGGTCTCCCTTGCAAAAGAGTCTTCGGTCTCAATGGGATTTACCTGTAGAAATAAAGGTTAAAAAAAAAAACTTACACAAATGGGTCAAAATGCCCTTTGAATGCAAGTGTGATTTAACAAATAAAATAGAAGAGCACACACAGTACCTATGGTCCCTCCCTGACACGCTCTAAACCAACAAAGTCGTGCCAAAGTGAATGGACAGTCCCAACAGCCAATAAGAACAGAGAATCGGAAGCCTCGCTCTGATTGGTCAAAGTGTACCGCTCATGTTAACTTTGACCAATCAGAAATCACATACCCCAGCTTTAATTACTAAAATGGCTAACAAGTCATTTAACTGCTTGGATCACAAGGGAAACATGAATGTAATGAACAAGGCCACTAACAACAAGCTAGATTATAAAACACTTACACTTACAGTATGTGACTGTTACCATAACTAACACACACACACACACTCACACACAGAGAGAGAGACACACACACACACACACACACTCACACAGAGAGAGAGAGACACACACACAGAGAGACACACACAACACACACAAACACACACACACACACACGCCTTCACACACATACAGAGAGAGACACACACACAACACACACTCACACACACACACACACAGTATGCGTTACATATTATTTTATTTTTCAGAGTTTGAACCACTGTGAATGTTTCTCATACATGTACATTGAGCTGCTCTCCCACTCTGCAGCCTACACACGATCACAGGTCAAAACACACACAACACACCACACACACACACACACACACACACACACACACACACACACACACACAGACACACACACACACACACACACACACACACACACACACACACACACACACACACACACACAGATACACACATACAAGAGAGAGAGACACACACACACACTCAGAGAGACACACACACAGAGAGAGAGAGAGACACGCATACACAACCCCCGCACACACAACACACTCACTCACTCACACACAGACAGAGAGAGAAGAGACACACACACACACACACACTCAGAGAGACACACACACACACACACACACACACACAGAGAGAGAGACACACACACAAACACACACACACTCAGAGAGGCACACACACACACACACACACACAGAGAGAGAGACACACACACACACACATACACACACACCCTCGCACACACACACTCACTCACTCACTCACACAAACACACAGTGGAGCACACACATACACACACACACACACAACTCACACATACACATGTGCGCTCTCACACGCGCTCCCACACACTCACTCACTCATTCACACACACACACAAACACACAGACACACACAGTGACACACCCACACACACACACACACACACATAGAGACACACACAAACACACACGCACACTGGCGCACACACACACACAAGATCGCAGCAGCTACATAACTTCAGACTTATCCATCTCTGGCTCTTGAAAGCAAAAAACTAAAATCTAAGACAATACAATACTGCTAAAACCTTATAAGCCTTCTACGAGGAACTTTTTAATATTTCTGAAACAGTCTAATTTTTCCTCTGATGATCATAAATTACATGTAACAGCAAATGAGACCATCAGTGCAAAGAATGCTATTTCTATATAGTTTTTCTTGATGCATTTGCTCTGGTCTGAAATTGAATCCCCGCCAACTCAGACCTCTACAAAAAACAAAGCAATAAATTATATTAATAAAGAATTAAAATGAAATACAAATGTTTTAAATCATTTTCAAAGATTTAAGCACATTGAAAAAATATATATATTTTCAGCTCTGGAAAACATTAAGAGACCAGTCTGGATTTTTCTTCAATCTTCATCTCTACATTACTTAATGGAAATGCTCTTTAATGACAATATTTTTGGGGGAATTTGGTAGAAATGTTGTCAGTAGTTTATAAGATAAAACCAAAATGTTCATTCTACTCAAACTGTTATGATCCTGCTTGGGCCTCTAGCCCTTGTGTTGTGTTTTCCCTTTCACCCTTGTCTGTGTGCTGGTCTAATTGCAGGGTTGGAGTCAGGTGTGCTGGAGTCAATCACCAGCATTCACAGCTGCCATCAATCATCATCAACTGCTCTTCATATACCCGGCCCTTCCTTCCAGACACTGCCAGATTGTAGATTCTGTTTCCACACAGTCAGTGCTCTCTCTAAGCTAACCTGTTTGCAGCTCCGCTTTTTGCATTTTTCCTGGCTAACTCCTGTTTTTATGCCACAGCTCTCCCGGCCTGACTCCAGCCACCAGCTCCAGCCCTCGCCCGCCAGCACTTCCCCCCGGACCTCTCTGCCTGCCTGCTCTAGCCCGCTCCCACTCAGCCCCCTGGACTTGCCCCGTTGCTCTCTCCCTGGAGCCCCCCATGACAGCCAGCCTCCCCGCCGGATCACGGTCCTAACCCCCTGCTGGTTACTTCCAAATAAATCTTCTTAATACTGATACTGTCTCCGCACCTGTGTCCTCCTGATCCAGCCGTTACACAAACATATGCCTATAAATAGTAAAACGAGAGACACTGAACATTTGGAGTTGACTCTGCATTTTTTCCCGTGCTGTTATGTAAAAATTTAAGAAAAAAAAATTAAATGTAAACAGAATAGAATACTGTACATGGTACAATAGGATAGTGTGTGTCTGTGTGTGAGAGAGAGAGAGGAAATGTGTGTGTGTGTGTGTGAGTGAGTGAGAGAGAGAGAGGAAAGCGGTGTGTGTGTGTGTGTGTGTGTGTGTGTGTGTGTGTGTGTGTGTGTGTGTGTGTGTGTGTGTGTGTGTGTGTGTGTGTGTGTGTGTGTGTGTGTGTGTGTGTTGTGCAGGTGCAGCATCAGAAGTGCAGCAGGATGTGGATGAAGAGAGGAGAGAAAAACAGAGAGGTCTCACTCTGCTAATGTTTTCAGTCTCTAAGAGGTAGTTTTTTTTAAAGATAGTATTTTTTGTCATTGTCAAGCTTTATTAGACAGTACAGAGTTGAAATGGGGAGAGAGAGAGACAGAGAGAGAGAGAGAGAGGGGGGGGATGACAAGCTGTAAAGGTCCATGGATCGGATTTGAACCCGCGACCACTGCAACGAAGGCCGGAGTCAATATGGTACACGCTCTATCCACTACACCACCGGAACGCCCTGTATTAAATTTTTTTTTTATAGAAGACGTTTTTACTACTGCAATTACTGTTTTGTATTATTTATATATTTTTTTAATTTGCACTGGGTTGGGAGGGGGGGGGGGGGGTAACAAACACCATTGCCTATGTTTGCCTTCGTGATTTTCTCTACTTATGACATCTGTTGCAGCATGTCCGTCCTGGGAGAGGGATCCCTTACTCTGTCGACTCTCCCTGAGATTTCTTCAATCTTTTTTTTATTCCCGGTAAAGGGTTTTTACTGGGAGTTTTTTCTCAGCCGAGCTAAGGGTCTAAGGGCATGGTGTCATATTGTATCATATTGTATCATATATCATATTGTATGAAATGTAAAGCCCACTGAGGCAAATGGATTTGTGATTTTGGGCTATACAAATAAAACTGTCTCTGCTGTGTGGATTGAATGATAGCATTGTGAAAAATTAATTTTAAAGAAAATAATAAAACCAAAAAGTTCACATTAGACATTCAATATCTCATGCACTGGTTGCATTTGCCAGACAATAAAAAACAAGCCAATACAAATTAATAGAAAATAAAATAAGAATTACAAGTTGAAAGGGGGAAAGAAAGCTATTTGATAAATAAACTAGACTAAAAAGCAACAGAGTGAGAGAGAGAGGGAGAAAGACAGAGGGAGAGAGAGAGACAGGAAGAGAGAGAGACAGAGAGAGGGAGGGAGAAAGAGAGACAGAGAGAGAGAGAGAGGCGCTTAAAAAATGAGACAGACATACAGAGAGAGTGAGAGAGAAAGTGAGAGAGAGAGACAGACATACAGAGAGAGAGACAGAAATACAGAGAGAGAGAGAGAGAGAGAGAGAGAGAGAGTGATGCATCCTGTTTCCCGTAGAGGATCTCTGTCGCTCCCAGCAGCTCCCGGTGTGTGTCGGGATTATTGTTGTTTCACTGCAGAGGACGGACCGACAGAACCGCGAAGCAGGTGAATACAGATTAATATTAAATGTGTGTGTGTGTGTGTGTGTGTGTGGTGTGTGTGTGTGTGTGTGTGTGTGTGTGTGTGTGTGTGTGTGTTCGTCTCTATTTTGCGCGCGCGTGTGTGTGTTCTTGTCTGTCTTGTGTGTGTTCGTGTCTGTCTTGTGTGCGTGCGTGTAGCCTGTGTGTGTGTGTGTGTGTGTGTGTGTGTGTGTGTGTGTGTGTGTGTGTTCGTCTCTGTCTTGCGCGCGCGCGTGTGTGTTCGTGTCATTCTTGTGTGTGTTCGTGTCTGTCTTGTGTGTGTTCGTGTCTGTCTAGTGTGTGTGTCTTGTGTGCGTGCGTGTAGCCTGTGTGTGTGTGTGTCTTGCGCGCGTGTGTGTGTGTGTGTGTGATGCTTCTGACAGCTAAAAAAAAATCTCTACCTTCTATATTTGATTTGATTTTTTTTCACCCATTTTTTTTTTTTCCACCTCACACTGACGTCACTGGCATGGTTGAGCGCTCGTGCTCGCATAGCTGATTAACTGTGACGGTTAATTGGTGTTCATGTCACATAACACACACACACACACACACACACACACAGAGGCTACACACACACACACACACACACACACACACACACACACACACACACAGAGGCTACACACACACACACACACACACACACACACACACACTCGGTAAAAAAAAATCATGTCGTGACTCGTGACGTCAGCCCCTACTAAACGCCTGTTGCAATCATCTCCCTCTTTCTGATCGTTAAAGGTTTATTGAGTGTGTGTGTGTGTGTGTGTGTGTGTGTGTGTGTGTGTGTGTGTGTGTGTGTGTGTGTGTGTGTGTGTGTGTGTTGTGTGTGTGTGTGTGTGTGTGTGTGTGTGTGTGTGTGTGTGTGCGTGCGTGCGTGCGTGCGCGTGCGTGCTGCAGCCGTATTCTTCACACCATGTGCTATATTTAGCCATCATGGGTGTAGGTTTTGTCTCAGCATCGCGTGTGTGTGTGTGTGTGTGTGTGTGTGTCGCCCCCAAGAGATTTTTAAATGTCAAACTATTCATTTCTTGTGAATTTTTTAAGCAATAATTTGTGCCTTTTCTGCTTCAATTAAAGACACAGTGTGTAGAATTGAAAATAATATAATGTAACATACTGTGTGTGTGTGTGTGTGTGTGTGTGTGTGTGTGTGTGTGTGTGTAGTAGCTGAATGTTGAAATCCGACAATAGTCATGGTAACTACATACTGTTAAGTGTTTTATTATCTAGCTTGCTGGTGGCCTGGTTCAACTTAAAGACCGACTTCACCAGTTGGAATATGAAGGTGTATTGAACTCTGAGATCCTATTTAGTATAAATGTGCAAAAAAAAAAATTAAATCGGTTCATCCTAGCCTGAGAAAAGGCAGAAAGAGTGTTTTATGGTCTCACTGTCTAACCCTACAGTTTCCTTCTTGTGACATCACAGTAAGGGTTAGGATTAACAGGACAGCTGGGCCAAGGGAAGACTGAGGGAAGACTGAGGGAAGAAAAACCTCATTCATTATAGTATAATAGTGATTTTATAATGATAGAACGCCGGTTCTGTATGGGTGAAGTATTCCTTTGAATGACTTTTTAGCCATTTTAGTATTTAAAGGAGCAGTGTGTAGAATTTGTAATTTTTCAGAACAGACTTGGTAGAAATGTAATATAATATAATCAGTATGTTTTAATTAGTGTAAAATCGCTTGAAAATAAAATAAGTTTTTTATTTTATTTCCTTAGAATAGAATTAGCCTTTTATATCTAGCCTACATGGAGGCCGCCATGTTGCACCGCCATGTTTCTACAATAGCACAGAACGGACAAACTTAACGGTCTTACACGTTTCTATTAGTGCTGTCAAACGATTAAAATATTTAATCGCGATTAATCGCATTAATGTCATAGTTAACTCGCGATTAATCGCATTTTTATTTCTTCTGTGGGGTGTCAGTGAGGATACAGCTTGACAATTTATTTCGTTATTGGGTTCCTTTTCTGGCTGTAGCCTTTGGATAACTTGTGACAACCAACCCCCCAAAAATGTGACGACCAACCCCAACTTGAATTTTTTGCTAGCATCAAGGCCAACAACCATCTGACAACTAATTAGCTTGCTAACCACAATCTAAACTATAGCTTACCCTTCACACTTTTTATGGGTAACAAGTGTTTTGTTATAAACCCATTCTGTAAAAGCCTAGAAGAAAAATACTGAGGAGCTAAATATTTTCAATTTGACATGAAAAACACAAACAGTCCTCTCACCTCAAATGCAGCAGTCTAACTCCATGGAAGACTATGTAGGTGACCTCTGATCCCAATTCTGGATATTTACATTCCAAAATTTCACAGACAGCGCCTTCTGGTTCCAAGATATAACGATTGTGACAACCAACCCGTGTGACAAATTACCCCGTTCTCCCCTACTATAGAATAAATAACTAAATACATCTTCACCTCATCACTTGATATTGTGGAAAGACTTGAGGCAGTGGTGGATGATGCCATCTTTAGTAACTATAGCTTCTTGTCCTTGAAGGCCACCGTAGCTTCTGTAAATTCTCCCCACAAAGGGAAGGGTTAGCAAGGGAGCGTTGCATTCTAGTATTATCACCAAGTATTCAGATATTACACACTACCTTTTTAAGTTTAACTAACGTCCTACTCATACTAAAAGCCCTACTAACGTCTTACTCATACTGAAGCCCTACTAATGTCCTACTCACACTAAAAGCCCTACTAACATCCTACTCATACTCATTTCGACGTCAATTTGAGTATGTAACGGTTGTGTATGTGAGTTTGTGTAGGCGAGAAATGCCCGGACAAGTACTTACTTCCGGGAAGATTTTGTGTATGGATCGATGGGTTACTTTTCCTTCTCAACCGCCCCACAATGCATTGCGTCTTTTCAAACGGCACGGAAGTTTTTTCAAAATTAATTTTTTGCTTTTGTATACTTCAGTGTAAATTGTCCGACGAACCTCGCATACACAATGTATGGTTAAGTAGACAGTATGTAGTATATACAGAGCCCTCCAAAATATTGGAACAGTGAGGCCAATTCCTTTATTTTTGGAGGGCACTGGAAACATTTGGGTTTGACACCAAAAGATGAATATGAGACAATAGATCAACATTTCAGCTTTAATTTCCAGGTATTTACATCTGGATCTGATACACAACTGAGAAGATATCATTATTTGTAAAGGAACACCACATTTTTAGGAGAGCAAAAGTATTGGAGCAGATAGACTTAAAATAAATTAAAGTGAATAAGACTTAATATTTTGTTGCAAATCCTTCGCTTGCAATAACCGCATCAAGCCTGTGACCCATTGACATCACCAAACTTTTGCATTCTTCTTTTGTGATGCTTTTCCAGGCTTTCACCGCAGCCTCATTCAGTTGCTGTTTGTTTTGTGTGATAGTAAACATCAAAGATGGCTGTGGATATGTTGTGTGAGTTAGAGACTGCTTTGGCCTCGACCCTTTACGATTTGGAAGACGGCACTCAAATCTTTCATTAGCAAGTAAGTGGAATGTTCTGTTTTGCCGACCGACCACGGCAAACGTTTAATTTACCAGTTAACCCGCTGTTTGCTAAACGAACGGGGCTTAATACGTCACCTTGTGCATCGCTCTGATTGGTTGTAGTGCTATCCAACTGCGTGCAGTGGCATTTGAAATGCACGAGTAGGAGCCGCCCCTTGAGTTGGAAATTACTATTGATCGTGGCCAGACCCTCTATCGTTCTAGATGTGTGGCTGGATATACAGGCTAATGAAAAGGTATAATATCGTATCATCATGAAACCGGCGATTAACACCCCTAGTCTGGGCCCAGTGTGTTGGTTTAATTGTATATTTGCAACAGTTAAAGGTGTAGTCAGTAATTCTGGAGAACGCTTGTTGTCAAAATCACTTTTTGTAAAAATCAGTGAATATCTCCTCATGATCCACTACCTGTCTGTACTGTGTGGGAGCTGAACACAAATCTGGTGTTAATGGGGGGCGCCCTTAGCTCAGTTGGTAGGGCGTCCCCCCCCCATGGGCCTCGGCCAGCAGCGGGCCCGGGTTCGATTCCAGCCCGCGGTCGTCCTCTGCATGTCACTCCCCTCTCTGCCCCATTTCAACTCTGTCTTCTCTACACTATCAATAAAGCATAAAAATGCCCAAAAAATATCTTTAAAAAAAAAATCTGGTCTTAATACACAGCCTAGGCTCTGTAAACTGGTATGTAAACAAAAAGGGGGCCCACCGTAGCTACAGCAACATGCCCGTTTACAGAGCCTAGGCTGTGTATTAACAGACACAGTACAGACAGGTAGTGGATCATGAGGAGATATTCACTGATTTTGACAACAAGTGATTTTGACAACAAGCGTTCTCCAGAATCACTGACTCCATCTTTAATTTAAGACATTGAAACGCAGCCTCAATACTTGTTGCATTTCTGATGATATTTCTGTAACATTATTTTACACTCTCTCTCTCTCTCTCTCTCTCTCTCTCTCTCTCTCTCTCTCTCTCTCTCTCTCTCTCTCTCTCTCTCTCTCTCTCTCTCTCTCTCTCTCTCTCACACACACACACACACGATATTACACTTGCTTTTAAACATCCTTGTGCCTCATACCGTGTGTGTGTGTGTGTTGTGTGACTGATTGTGCGGTAAACCAGCGGACGCTGATTCTTGTTGCTGCGTGACAGTGCGTGTTTTTTTTTTCTCTCTCCCTCTGCTACCGGCACACACACACACACACACACACAGACACACACACCATCCAGTTTGAACTCGACATATTCTTCTGAAAAATCTCAAACGAAAAAAAACTCATAATTCACCAACAGTGATGATGACCAAAGCAGCAACCGTTCACACACACACACACACACACACACACACACACACACACACACACACACACACACACACACACACACACACACACACACACAGAGCCCCACACACACACACAGAGCCCTACACACACACACACACACACAGAGCCCTACACACACACACACACACACGCACACAGAGCCCTACACACACACAGAGCCACACACACAGCCCTACACACACACACAGCCCTACACACACACACACACACAGCCCTACACACACACACACACACACACAGAGCCCCACACACACACACAGCCCCACACACACACACACACACACACACACACAGAGCCCTACACACACACACACACACACACAGAGCCCTACACACACACACACACACACACAGAGCCCCACACACACACACACACACACACAGTGAGAGTGTGGGATCCTCCGCGCCGCAGCAGTGCATTGGTCGGCTGTCAGGCGCAGAGGAATGATAATTATCAAGAGATTGACTCGCGAAAGAAAAGAAGAAGGGAAGAATAAACGGAGGACGAGAGAGAGAGAGCTTGGGCCTTTAGCCTTATAGCAGCCAGTCGGACGGGAATGAACAGATGAGAATTTGACGGACGGAAGAGAGAGGGAGAAAAACCGTGCTGTGAGTGGGATTTTTTGGGGGTTTTTTCTTCGTGAAGGAATTATAAGGATTTGGAAATTTGGAATCGTTAATGTCTGTGTCTGCAGATAGCTGTGAGAGACACCGCTGCTTTGGCTTGTATTGGCTTGGCCTTTTTTTTTTTTTTTTCTTCAGAATGCTGCATCGTGTGTGTGTGTGTGTGTGTGTGTGTGTGTGTGTGTGTGTGTGTGTGTGTGTGTGTGTGTGTGTGTGTGTGTGTGTGTGTGTAGGGCTGTGTGTGTATGTGTGTGTGTGTGTGGGGGGGGGGGGGGGTGTGTGTGATGTACGTGTGGGTAACTGTCGGCGATGTATGTAGGCCATGTGGACGATTATATGACTGTGTATGTGCATCTGCAGCTCGTGATGTATTTTGTGTGTGTGTGTGTGTGTGTGTGTGTGTGTGTGTGTGTGTGTGTGTGTGTGTGTGTGTGTGTGTGTGTGTGTGTGTGTGTGTGTGTGTGTGTGTGTGTGTGTGTGTGTGTGTGTGTGTGTGTGTGTGTGTGTGTGTGTGTGTGTGTGTGTGTGTGTGTGTGCACTAAAGCAGAGGCTTTTGCACATTGGTGACTCCAAGTGGTGATAAGTGTTACCCAGAAATCCTGAATATCTTTGATGTGATTCTTTGCTTTCTTTTGTGCATTTTATTTTTTTATTAATTTAATCTCATATAAAAAAAAGCTTGTGAAAGTGTTATTTAAAGGTGCTACGAGGAACTTTTAAATATTTCTGAAACAGGCTCATTTTTCCTCTGATGATCATAAATTACATGTAACAGCAAATGAGACCATCAGTGTAAAAGAAAGAATGCTATTTTTATATAGCCGAGGAACAACAGCTGGCGTGGTAAAAACACTACCGCTTTTAGTCCAAAGGGGGGCGCTAGAATGAACACACACTGAAAGTTCCTCGGAGCACCTTTTTAAAGTTTCTGATCATACATTTGAGGCTTTAATCTGAGTCACAAACTATTTCTCGTAAAATCAAAAAAAAAAATTATCCCCTCCAAAAAAATCCCCCCACTCCCCTCCCCTGGCTCCATATCTGAATTTTGTAATTTGTATTTTATTTTATTTTTATATTATATTAGAGGAGGCTGTGTTGAAGTGTGTAGAGCGGTCGTCCACTGGGTTACAGGGTCGGTGGTTCGATCCCCCGTCTCCCCGCCACATGTCCAAGTGTCCCTGGGCAAAGAGACACTGAACCCTAAATGTCTCCTGATAGTTAGCTTGCACCCTGCGTGGTAGCTAGCTGCTGCTATCGGTGTATAAATGTGTGTGTGTGATTGGGTGAATGTGTACAAAACAATGTAAAGCGCTTTGGGTCTGTGAAAAACCAGGGAAAAGAGCTATGTAAGTGGAGTCCATTTACCTACAGTGGCCCTCATACTTTGCTTTTGATGTGTATTTTGCGACACCTCTGGTAGAAAGCGATCATTACAGTTTCTTTTCCTACTTTAATAGGAATGAAACCAGCGATATACTGCTTGTTTGTGTGTGTGTCTGGCACATATACATTTGACTTGATAAGTTGTTAATTTTCCTGTTATACAACCTACAATCATCTAGGGCTGCAACTAACGATTATTTTGATAATCGATCAATCTGTCGATTATTTTCTCGATTAATCGATTAGTGTTTTGGTCCATAAAATGTCAGAAAATGTTGATAAATTTTCCAAAGCCCATGTTGACGTCATCAAATGTATTGTTATGTCCAAAACACAAAGATATTTCAGTTTACTGTCATAATAGGATTAAAGAAACCAGAAAATATTCACATTTGAGAAGCTGAAATCAGAGAATTTGGACATTTTTTATTAAAAAATTACTTGAAACGATTAATCGATTATCAAAATAGTTGGCGATTATTTTAGTAATCGATTAATAATCGATTCGTCGATTAATCGTTGCAGCTCTACAATCATCTCATCCTTTCTGTCTTTTCTTTCTATTTTACTTAAATATTGTTTATGAAGCATTTTGTAACTGTATGTGTGTGTGTGTGTGTGTGTGTGTGTGTGTGTGTGTGTGTGTGTGTGTGTGTGTGTGTGTGTGTGTGTGTGTGTGTGTGTGTGTGTGTGTGTGTGTGTGTGTGTGTGTGTGTGTGTGTGTGTGTGTGTGTGTGTGTGTGTGTGTGTGTGTGTGTGTGTGTGTGTGTGTGTGTGTGTGTGTGTGTGTGTGTGTGTGTGTGTGTGTGTGTGTGTGTGTGTGTTCTTTCTTTTCTCTCAGGTGATTCGTTCCATGAAGCAGAATGAGGATGTTCAGACCGGCCGGCCGATAGTGACGCTGCGTCACCGTGAAATACAGACGGTCTGAAATGACCTCACACCTTAACGCATCACTTCCTGTTTCCCACCGATGGCAGGGGGACGAGAATCAACGTGACACCACATGAAGAGGTGAATATCTCCTCTTTCATGATTGTCAGAAAATATATTTTTAAAATTATAAGAAAGCCATTGAATTTATTGCAGTGAATATTTATGCATTGAAGTTATGTATCAACATGTTTCCCTCAAATTTTCAACATATTTTTTTAATGTTAAAATTAAATTAATTAAAGTTTTATATTCTGTATAAATTGAAGATTTTCAAATTCGACAGACCAAATTCAGATGCAAAATTTCCATTTCAAAATCAGATAGATGGATAGATGGATAGATAGACAACCTCCATAGGCAATAAGTTTGTATTTGTATGTAGATTTGAGTTGCGACTGTATTGTCTAACTGAATTCTCGTCTCGTGTTCCTTTTAGGACCAAGAATTAAGCAAGCCGAATTACTTCAGGATTCTGCTGATTAGTACATTTCGTTAGTGGAGTCAACACATGGACGTACAGACGGCATTTATTCTGCTGCACTTGGAGAAAAAAAACCTTGTACCATTTTCGCTGGACAATCTTAGCAATGCTTACGTGCAATACCTTTAGCACAGAGGGACAAATACAGCCTCAGAAATCAACCATCTTCACACACACTTCTTGGAAAGCTTTCGTCTGATATTCTGCATGGAGTGCCAAGAGTGGATACAACTGACTTACTGACGAGCAGAAGAAAAAAAAATATTTGGACAAGAATTATTTTATTTTTTTATTAATTTTTTGATTTTTATTTCAACTTATCATGGGTTTGAGAGCCTCCCAAAAAAATAACACCTGACCAAAACTCGTGGAATGGTGGTTGACTATTCTATACATTACTCCGATTGGGGCCAGCAAGCACGGGACCCATCCTGATTTTCAATTTCAGAAAAACTTGAAGAAAGAAAGAGACCCCTCTCCCCCCCACTCACCTCTAGTGGGGGGAGGGTGAAGGGAGTTGTAGTTTTTAGGGTGTAGGGCGTAGGGCCACAGAGAGTAGTTTTGTAGTTTGTTAGACTTTTCGGTTGTAGACTAGACTAGTAGATTTCCTTTTAGCAAATAATTCGCGTTTAAGAGCCAGGTTTTTATTTATTTTTCGGCCCGTATTTGTAAAACGCCTACTATTTATTTTTCATCGCCCTATTTCGCCCATCCTGTACTTTTTTTGTAACGCATCCTTGGGTTACATGAAAGCCGCTATAAAGATCTAAATTATTATTATTATTGAGTGAATAATTTCAGCATATAGCGTCAGTGCAACCTTACCCTTACTAGTTGTAACAGCTAACACTAATTTAAGCTTTTTTAGTGTAGGAATTAGCTCGATTGTTTATAGCTTGAGGTTAGCTAGCTATTTATTTTAATTTTATTCAAGATCCCTTTAGATATTATCATAGTAACAACTATTCTCCCACACGAAAGACAAAACAAAACAAGACTTTCACGATTACTAAAATACTTCTACTTTGTCAATAAAACGAAGAAATGTTGAGATATATTTAGTGCTAGCAGTTAGCGTTTTGTTTAGCCCGAAGCTACCTAGCCGTTAGCATTAGAGTATTATTAGGCCTAGGTTACATGTCATTTAGCGAACGCTTTTATCCAAAGCAACTACAATAAGCAGTTAACATTAAGGATCTTGCCTAAGGACACTTAACTGGACTTTGCTGGAATCGAACCCTTGTTTTTCTGGCACGAAAAATAAGTGGTGGTAAACTTTCTGTGTTTATCTCAACGCTACCACCTAGCCTGCATAAGGAAAGGGAAGGAAAATAAGCCTCTAGTGTGTGTGTGTGTGTGTGTGTGTGTGTGTGTGTGTGTGTGTGTGTCTAAACCCTACACACACACACCACCATGGATTCTAACCAGCCAGGGCCGGGCCCAGGGGGAGGGGGGGGAGGCGGCAGCAGCCCGGAGAGCCCAAACCGAGCCGTGGAATATCTTCTCGAACTCAACAACATCATCGAAAGCCAACAGAAGCTCCTGGAAACCCAGCGGCGCCGAATCGAAGAGCTGGAAGTTCAGTTGGATCGGCTGAGTCAAGAAAACCGGGATTTACGTTTGGATAGGCAGCCTGTTGTTGTTGCTATGGCTATGGCAGCCCCACCGGAACCCCCTCAACCCCCCCTTCCACCCCCTCCCCCTCCTGTTAAACCCGTATCGACCAATCAGAACGCAAAGAATTCCCACCACTACAACAGCCACCATCACTATCAACATCACAACAGCAGCAGCAGCAGCGGCGGCAGGCAGGATTCACTCACAAATCACCCGCCAACTTCGATTCCTCTACAACACAGCCACCATTACCACAGCTACAATAGCGCTAGCTCCGCGGCTATCCCGATACCCGCCTCTGCTAGCTCGTCCACAACGCAAACTTCCGTCTCTTTTCCTATTCCGACACAAATCCCATCTCCGATATTATCCGCTCCTCCTCCTCAAATCCACGTGGCTCCACAACCGCAACCACAACCGCCCCCGCCGCCACCCCCTTCGATGACACCACATCAACCCAGGGATCAAGCACCGTCGCGGGCACACAGCAGGCTAACGCGACTCCCATCCACGACCACTAGCATCGGCGCTAGTTTTAGCACGACGGGCACTAGCACTAGCACTAGCACGGGAACCAACACCAACTTCGTGGAGAAGGAGAGGGAGCGGCTCGAGAGACTTCACAGAACCAACCAGAACGCGACGGCGACGTCATCGAACAGTAACCACGGCAACCATCACCATGGCAGCCACAGCCACCACGCCCACACCTTGCATCATCATCACCACAAATCGTGAGTAGAATTTACGTTTTTTTTTTTTTTTTCTTTCGGATTTGTACGATCAAAGTTAAACGGTTACACGGTAG
>CM047511.1:32332575-32337575 GCA_026122265.1 Ammodytes dubius | reverse complement strand
AAACATGCATTAAGAATCATTGAAAAATATACAAAATAAATGTTGTAGGCTAGTAGCCTATAGGCATACTGTTTTCAAAATGATAAAAATTTTGGTTTAAAAAATGTCTACCGGACACAACTGAATATAATAATTAACACATAACACAAATCATAGAAGTGGTTCGGAAAACCGCGAGTGCTGCTGCTGCCAACCATGCCACCGGCTGCGTAAATGTGCTGGAGCTTTATACTGCCCGGAGGTTGATAGTGAGCCAATCACCCTCTGCCAATTAGGAGCCAATCACCCACACCTGCACCTGCATAGAAAAGCTCACTCACCCACAAGAGGTCTCACTCCCACACCACTCTCAGCAGAAAACCAAAGGGAAAACAGCAAAGAACATAACAAAACTAACCCTATATGACCAGGGTCGTAACACACACACACAGTTTTTCCTCTGAGGTCATTTAACCTGAAGGAGTCGATGTAATTTAATTATAAAGCCACTGACATATGATGTAGTATATTACAGTTCATAGAGAGGTGAGAGCGAGGTGTGTGTGTGTGTGTGTGTGTGTGTGTGTGTGTGTGTGTGTGTGTGTGTGTGTGTGTGTGTGTGTGTGTGTGTGTGTGTGTGGTGTGTGTGTGTGTGTGTGTGTGTGTGTGTGTGTGTGTGTGTGTGTGTGTGTGTGTGAAAAGACAAGCTGTGACGGTGTGAATGTGATGAAACGGTCAAGGTGAGAGAGAGGACACTTCAGGGGGTGTGAGGCTGACGTGTGTGTGTGCGTGTGTGTGTGTGTGTGTGTGTGTACACGTGTTTGTAATATAGTGAATATCGAGGCATTTGTGTGAATAATGCAATAAAAATAATAAAATAATGCACGTGAGTTATTTTTCTGAATGTTTGCGTGAGGTTAAACATTAATTTTGGCCTATATGGGCACCCATACTTTGGGCTGGTTCCCTTCCTATGTGTTCCGATGTGTTCTACATACTACATCTGATCATAAAAAGAATCTAGTTGGGATGCAGTATGCTACAATTGGTACATACTTTAACTTATTTATTTCATCCTAACATGGCTACTTGATCTTGCCTCTTGCTTATATATCCGTCTCATCGCTGGTTGTTTTCACTGGGAGGCTCAGTCCATGTGATGTAACTTCTGCTGCAGTGGATTGTGGGTCAGAACCTCCATAAAGCTGCTGGTTAAGTTAATGGAATACTTCACCCATACGGAACCAGCGTTCTATCATTATAAAATCACTATTATAATATAATGAATGAGGTTTTTCTTCCCTCAGTCTTCCCTCAGTCTTCCCTTGGCCCAGCTGTCCTGTTAATCCTGACCCTTACTGTGATGTCACAAGAAGGAAACTGTAGGGTTAGACAGTGAGACCATAAAACACTCTTTCTGCCTTTTCTCAGGCTAGGATGATCCAATTTCATTTTTTTTTGCACATTTATACTAAATAGGATCTCCGAGTTCAATACACCTTCCTATTCCAACCGGTGAAGTAGGCCTTTAACTGTTAGTAGTTCATTCAACCCTCAGGCTGCTGTGTTTTAGCGCCATCTGCTGGTGAATAGAGAAAAGCTATCAGCTGTTGTATCCAAAAATAAAGAAAACAAATATTTTTTCCCAAAAACCTTAATTTGATGTATCTCTCGCTCTGTATCTTTCTCTCTGTCTCTCTCTGTCTCTCTCTGTCTCTCTCTGTCTCTCTCTCTCTCTCTCTCTCTCTCTCTCTCTCTCTCTCCCTCTCACTCTGTCTCCCTCTCTCTGTGTGTCTCTCTCTCTGTATGTGTATGTAGGTGTCACTCGCCCTGCTAACAGCCTGAATTTCTCTTTCTTTCTCTCTCTCTCTGTATCCCTCTCTCCCTCCCACTCTCTCTCCCTCTCTCTCCCTCCCTCCCTCTGTCTCTCTCTCCCTCTCTCCCTCTCTCCCTCCCTCTCCTTCCCTCCTTCTCTCTCTCTCTCCCTCCTTCTCTCCCTCTCTCTCCCTCCCTCCCTCCCTCTCACTCCTTCCCTCCCTCCCTCCCTATCCCTCCCTCCCTCCCTCCCTCCCTCTCACTCCTTCCCTCCCTCTCTCTCTCTCTCTTTCTTTCTCCCCTGTATGTGTTGGTGTCTCTTGCCCTCTGCAGTATGGTAATGAATGGCACTGCAGTACATCTCACACACTCCATACTAATACAACTGCTACACTCACTTTCTTGGGTTTAAAGCTGCTCCGAGGAACTTTCATTTTGTGTTAATTCTAGCGCCCCCCTTTGGACAAAAGCGGTAGTGTTTTTACCACGCCAGCTGTTGTTCCTGGGTGAGCGTATACCCATGACAAAGGCATTAAGAAAAACTATATAAATATAGCATTCTTTTACACTGATGGTCTCGTTTGCAAGTCATTTATGATCATCAGAGGAAAAATTAGACTGTTTCAGAAATATTTAAAAGTTCCTCGTAGCACCTTTTTAAATAGGGAGAGAGATTATTTTTTGGGGGGTAGGTGGGGGGGTTATGGCATTTCTGGCTGTTTGTAGCTTCTTAGGTTCACATAAGTCCAAAAATGTAAGTCGTATCAGAAAATCAACATGTTGAGTATCTGTAGATGTGTGTGTGTGTGTGTGTGTGTGTGTGTGTGTGTGTGTGTGTGTGTGTGTGTGTGTGTGTGTGTGTGTGTGTGTGTGTGTGTGTGTGTGTGTGTGTGTGTGTGTGTGTGTGTGTGTGTGTGTGGTGTGTGTGCGTGCGTGTGCGCAGAGACACTGACAGCTGATGTTATATAAGCTCATAGCAGCAAGGAATTTGTGTGTGTGTGTGTGTGTGTGTGTGTGTGTGTGTGTGTGTGTGTGAGAGAGAGAGAGAGAGAGAGAAGAGAGAGAGAGAGAGAGAGAGAGAGAGAGAGAGAGAGAGAGAGAGAGAGAGAGAGAGAGAGAGAGAGAGAGAGAGAGAGAGAGAGAGAGAGAGAGAGAGAGAGAGAGAGAGAGAGAGAGAGAGAGAGAGAGAGAGAGAGAGAGAGAGAGAGAGAGAGAGAGAGAGAGAGCACACTGACAGCGAACGAACAGCCGACCAGCTAACTGTCACATCTCAGCCCGCGGGATGTGTGTGTGTGTGTGTTCTGAGTGACCCTGTGTGTGTGTGTGTGTGTGTCGGAGGGACCCTGTGTGTGTGTTGTGTGTGTCTGAGTGACTGTGTGTGTGTGTGTGTGTGTGTGTGTGACTCTGTGTGTGTGTGTGTGTGTGTGTGACTCTGTGTGTGTGTGTGTGTGTGTGTGTGTGTGTGTGTGAAACCGTCACGTGCACCAACTGAGTCATATGGCAGCTTCTTTTTTTTTTAAGGTTATTTTTTTTTGGCATTTTCAAGCTTTATTAGACAGTACAGAGTTGAAATGGGGAGAGAGAGAGAGAGAGAGAGAGAGAGAGAGAGAGTGAAAGCTTTATTAGACAGTACAGAGTTGAAATGAGGAGACAGAGAGAGAGACATAGCTTTATTAGACAGTACAGAGTTGAAATGGGGAGACAGAGAGAGAGAGGGGGGGGGGTGACCTGCAGTAAAGGTCCACGGGTCGGATTTGAACCCACGATCACTGCAACGAAGGCCGGAGCCGATATGGTACGCGCTTTATCCACTACACCACCAGAGCACCCCGCCATTTTTAACCACTGGCTCTCCAGTTATGATCGTAACAGCACAACCTTTAGCTTCATTATTATATATTTTTTTTTGGGCACTTTTGGCTTTTTTATTAGACAGTTTGGAGGGCCAAGGATGAAATGTGTCAGAGAGGGGAATGACATGCAGAGAACGACCCGGGCTGGATTCTAACCCGGGTCTGCTGTGAAGAGGACTGAGATCAACATATACAGCCCATATATCTTGCAGTACCAAACTTGACCACAAAGTAAAGGATAGCGTAGTAAACTGTTGCTGATTATGGGGTCCGAAACCACCAGTAAAACACCCCTAGCTAACATTAAAACAAATAAAAAATGTGTTCCTTCGTTTAAACACAAAAAACGCTTATATTAAAGTGAATCGCAAGTTCAACTTCTGGGTCCAGGAAATGAAAAAGTTAGACATTACCTTGCAGTAGATTCAAGATTCAAGATTCAAGATACTTTTATTTGTCATTGTACCAAAACAACGAAATTTTGTTTACAGTTATACCCCACCAAGAGACATTGAGTGACAGTAAACAAACATGGGAGACGGGGGGGATACACTGAAGAGTCGGCAGCGTGCGCTGCGCCCCTTAAAGTAGGAAGGATAAAAAGAGAACATCGGGAAAGACAGGTTAAAACAATGCTTCTCACACTAGCTCCTTGGTAGGTGCAAGTGTGTGATTAGTACAAAAACCACCTTGGCATAGTAAGCAACAATCTTGACCATTGACAACATGGTGGCATAGTAAGCTGGAGCCATCAGTAAAACATTCCTAGCTAACATTTAAAAAAAAAGAAAAAACAAGCTTCTTCCTCTCTGTCCCTCTTGTAAACACAACAAACTATCTTTACGTGTGCATCATTCTCCTTCTCTTAACTCACTGTATACTTTACATGTAGCTACTGCTAGTTCTAGTTTTGACTTTTACTTAAAAAAATACAAAAGATACATTCAAAATATCAACCGTAAAATAATATTTTCAGTTTAAATTTTTTTTTTTTTTATTCTAATATTTTCATATGTTCTTCCATATACAGCTATGGAAAAAAATAGAGACCATTCTGGATTTTTCTTCAATCTATTATCTTTACATTACTTAATGGAAATGCTCTTTAATGACTATTTTTGTCTGGAATTGAGTAAAATACCCCTTTTAAAAAAAAAAAAAAAAAAAAAAAAAGTAAAAACTAGCGACTCCTCTCTGTCCCTCTTGTAAACACAACAAACTATCTTTATGTGTGCATCATTCTCCCTTCTCTTAACCCACTGTATACTTTACATGTAGCTACTGCTGTGATGCTAACTGCTAAGACTGACCATGTGCTAACCATAAAGCTAATACATATAGGCCTGTATACTC
>CM047511.1:32328254-32332475 GCA_026122265.1 Ammodytes dubius | reverse complement strand
TTGTCGGTGTATCACCATCTACATGAGGTAAAGCCTTCAGTGATGGCACATGGATTTTATACCTTCTGCTGTACGTCCAGGTTTTTTTTCTTAGCAGTAGAATCAACAACTGAAACATTTCTTGGGATTTTTCTGAGCTCCTGCACCAGTGTCGGGGGGGGGGGAGACACACCAGTTTGTAAACGCTGCCATACTGAGAAACACAGAGAGAGTTTTGTGGAGCTGATAATAGGCTTAATCAACTTTCTCTCAACTCGTTTGGCTATAACTTTTGAATCTAACCTACATTCATATATATATGAAAAAGTTACGCACTATAGCTTTTAATTTCATTTAAACATTGAATGCACAAGTTCAATTATTTTTTCCTTTCTATGTTAAAAACTAAAAAAAAAATTAAATTCTTAGCAAAATTACTTTTAAAAAAAACTCGAAAAACGTGAAATTTTGTGATCCGTTGCACCACTAGCCTTTGTGTTTACCTGACAACAACAACAACACCATGGCAACACCGAAAACCCATCGCCAGGCAACGCTCGTGGACAAGAATCGTGTGTGTGTGTGTGTGTGTGTGTGTGTGTGCGTGTGTGTGTGTGTGTGTGTGTGTGTGTGTGTGTGTGTTGTGTGTGTGTGTGTGTGTGTGTGTGTGTGTGTGTGTGTGGTGTGTGTGTGTGTGTGTGTGTGTGTGTGTGTGTGTGTGTGTGTGTGTGTGTGTTGTGTGTGTGTGCAGCATGTCTTTAACACATCACAACAAACTTTCCTATGGAACAAACGACAGAAGAATTTGGTGTTGGGACATTTCAAGATAACACTGAAAGAGTTTTGCTCCAATGGGAGTTAACCAGAGATCTTTTTCGGACGTTTCGATTGGTCGAAAAATTGTGTGAAATGTTTGCGAGTGTTTTTCAATCATATTTTGAGTTGGTCTATTGCTCTGTCTGTCTTTTTGTGGAGTCATTAATATCATTCCCTATGACACGCAAACAGGGTTCTCCTTAAAAATGATATATATATTTTTTTTAAATACTTTATTTATATTATTATTATTATTATTATTATTATTATTATTTATATTTTTAATGTGGAAAAAACAGTAGGCGCTATTTTCTTTTTTGGATTTTTTTAATTTTTTAATTTTTTTAACAAACCCAATCAAACAAGTGACAAAGTGAACACACAAAATAAAACAAACACCTAACATGGCGTACTCTACTTTACAGGTTTCTAAGGACATTGTTTGAACTCCGAGTGCTCCGAGGAACTTTCAGTCTGTGTTAATTCTAGCGCCCCCCTTTGGACAAAAGGGTAGTGTTTTTACCACGCCAGCTTTTGTTCCTGGGTGAGTGTGTATACCAATGACAAAGGCATTAAAAAAACTATATAAAAATAGCATTCTTTTCACTGATGGTCTCGTTTCTGCTGTTACATGTAATTTATGATCATCAGAGGAAAAATGAGACTGTTTCAGAAATATTTAAAAGTTCCTCGTAGCACCTTTAACATTACATTTAAAAAAAATAAATACATTAAATACATTAAAAGTATCTATATAAAACAATATATTAAATGAGGAATATCATGCTAGCTAGCTTGGTGCTAAGTTGAGTCAGTGAGTATTAGAGGTTCAACTTTGGACTCTTTCAATGATTTAAACTGAAAGCAGCTAGAGAATTAACTAACACACACACACACACACACACACAGACAGACACACACACACACACACACAGATGCACACACACACACACAGACCCTGGAAAATGTACTTGTAATAATTCAGCTCAAGAAATTGGAGAAAGAAAAACCTAACAAGTGCTTCCCCCCCATTCACAGTTTTAAGGAGAACCCTGCTGCCTGGTGTGTACAGTGCACACACACACACACACAGGGACACAACACACGCCGGGAGACACACACCACAGGCATGTACACACACACAATATTCTAGTGCTTGTAGAGGTAACAAAGTTCTAACCTGGTTCCATGGATTCATTCGATTATTTATATTTTTTTATCTCATCCAAAAATTATTTAATTTACTCAACATATTAGTGTCCGGAAGTGTTTACAGAAAAGCAGCCAAGCAAACAGACAAGTTTTAAATACATAGGAATAGATTTATTTGCATCTGTAGAATGAACAATCTCTTAAAAAATTATAGTAATACGCTAAACATTACATTTATTACAATATGAATATATTCTCCACCACAATGCACTACAGCCGAAAGACATGCTGCAATTTATCCATCAGTGTTAGTTTAGCTTTGTTAGCTTAGCCAAGAAATCGTTAATTTTCAAGATGTTAGATTGTGTAGAAATTCTGTATTATAAAATCTATAAAAATCATTATTTATTTAAAGGCGAATAAGTCACACCAAGCACTTTAAATATGACGTGGAATAACGTGCTGACAATCAACATTTTAACAAAGAATTTTAAAATATAATTGAAATCAGTTTGCTATAAGGACAATTCTCGGCTTGCTTAAAGTCTCTACGAGGAACTTTTAAAATATTTCTGAAACAGTCTCATTTTTCCTCTGATGATCATGAATCACATGTAACAGCAAATGAGACCATCAGTGCAAAGAATGCTATTTTTATATAGTTTTTCTTAATGCCTCACCCAGGAACAACAGCTGGCGTGGTAAAAACACTACCGCTTTTGTCCAAAGGGGGGCGCTAGAATTAACACAAACTGAAAGTTCCTCGGAGCACCTTTAAGTAGCTGTCTGGCATAAACCTAAAGCCTACAGAGTAAGGGTGCTCTTTGCAGTGTAAACGCAAGCCAGATTGTGTTACATAAACTAGGCTAAATAAATCATCATAATGCATCTCAAAATGACAGAAATATACTATGTTAAATTCCATATATTTTTATTTTCTTATTTAAGATCACAATCGTCTTTAGAAACCGTCAGATTACATGGGTTAGGGTCTGATTTATTTGGCAGGTTATGAACGAATACAAGGGTCTCATGTACACACACACACACACACACACATACACACGTACACACACACACATGTACACACACACACATCTCTACTTGTGCTGCTTCCTCCCCTAATTCTTGTTAATTTCCAGTCATTTGCCGTTTTAAATCTGAATTCTCTCTCTCTTTCCCCTCCCTCTTTCTCTCTCTCTTTCTCTCTCTCCCTCTCTCTCTTTCCCTCTCTCTTTCCCTCTTTCCCTCCCTCTCTCTCTCTCCCTCTCTTCCCTCCCTCTCTCTCTCTCTCTCCCTCCCTCTCTCTCTTTCCCTCCCCTCTCTCTCCCTCCCTCTTTCCTCCCTCTCCCTCATACCTCTCTTCCCCTCCCTCTCTTTCCCTCATGTTGTAAATATACAGAAAGTCATCCTTCAATCCGCTACGAATTTATTCTTATTATGTAAATTATTTAAAGTTAAAAAAAAGAGATTGAACAAAATGGATGATAAATAAACAAACAAACAAACAAACAGACAGACAAACAAATATATTATAAAAAAATAATTTAAAAAAAAGTACGATATATATATAAGAATTAAGAATAAATAAAATATACTGTCCGCTGCTGAGTGCGATCGGGAATGTATCTGTGTGCGTTGATGATGTCATTTCGATGAGGTCACTTTGATGATGTCACTATTATGATGATGATGTAATGGCGATGTTGTCATGACGAAGGCTGTGACAGATAGTAAACGATGATGATGATGATGGTGGTGAATGATGAAGATTAATAATAAAAAAAAACTCCTATGATTCTAAATGTGTTTCTCTGTGTGTATCTCTGGGTGGGGGTGGGTGCCTGTGTGTGTGTGTGGTGTGTGGGGGGGTGACTGTTTGTGTGTGTGTGTGTGTGTGTGTGTGTGTGTGTGTGTGTGTGTGTGTGTGTGTGTGTGTGTGTGTGTGTGTGTGTGTGTGTGTGTGTGAGAGAGAGAGTGTGTGTGATACTGAAGAAATTATTTGTGAAGTTGAATTGTTGTGTTTTTTGTTCACTGATGGTAAGAAATAATTGTGTGTGGGCGGGCGGGGTGACTATGTGTGTGTGTGTCTATGTCCCTGTTGTGTGTGTGTGTGTGTGTGTGTGTGTGTGTGTGTGTGTGTGTGTGTGTGTGTGTGTGTCTATGTCCCTGTGTGTGTGTCTGTCCCTGTCTGTGTGTAGTCTATGCTCATATCACAGGTAAGGGGCGTTGTTTTATATATAGAGTATATCTCTTGTACATGTGAGAGAGTGT
>CM047511.1:32278254-32305754 GCA_026122265.1 Ammodytes dubius | reverse complement strand
ATGTTTTGTGCACTCCCCTACTGTGTTTTGGAAAATTTCCACTGCATTTTTTAGGCTAAGGTTTAGGAGAAGCAATTTCAAGAGCGAAAACAACTCAACAGGATGACTAAAGGTTCTTCTTTCACACAAATGTCCAGGTTTTTCAAAAATCGCTATTAATTTTTCAGCATTTAAGCCAATTATTTATTTACACAATGGGCTAGGACATAAGTAGACCTCAGAAAACAAAGGCCTAATGTGTTCTGAACATTTCCATATAAAACACTTTGGTATAATTTATCTTCTTGTACATTTAAAATAGGTATTTATAGAAGTATGTAAAATCGGAGAAAATACCCTTAGACCTCAGAGGGTTAAACCTGCAGTGTGTAGAATTTTGTGTTTTATTTCCTAGCAGATTTTGTAGAAAGTAATTATAATATCCATAAGTACATTTAATTTTGTGCATAATGGCTGAAAAAATGTTTTAATAATTTTTTTTCACTTAGAAAGGGTCTCATTATGTCCATATTTCTGCATATTTTGGACCAAGGCCTAGTGCCGCCATCTTGAAAGTGTCATAGTTGGAATGTCATCAGGTGCATTGTTTAAAATTTAAAATTGTTCTTGTCCTTGAAGGCCACTTTAGCTTCTGTTATTATTCAAAAGGGTTGGGGTTACCCAGGGAGTGTTGCATTCTAGAACTTTCTAGAACTTTCTTGATGATGTCATATTATACACTGCACCTTGATTCAGCCTTTCTAACCTTACACATAACATCCCCACCAATAAAGAAATGTAGAATAATTATGATATCGGACAGTATCTGTATCGGACCATATCCAAAACCGGATTATCGGAATCGGATCGTAATGAAAATAGAATGGATCGGTGCATCCCTAACAACAACCAGGTTTATAAACACTGATTCATCCTCATTGAAGTCTTTCTTAATAAACCACCATTTTGATAAAGTGTCACCAGCTCTGTCAAAATGGATTCAAACTAAATATAAAACCAGTCGAAATGAAATTTAATTCTGCCACACACACACACACACACACACACACAACACTTCAAACCACACACACACACACAACACACACACACACACAGTACGCACACGACACACACACACACACACACACACACTTCAAACACACACACACACACACACACACAGATACGCACACACACACACAGAGAAACAAACACACACACACACACACACACACACACACACACACACACACACACACACACACACACACACACACACACACACACACACACACACAGCGTTAATTCTGTCCAAGAGTGACAGGACTGAATCTTTATTTAGGCTTTTTGTACATGGAGGTTAATCCCACCGTGTGTGTGTCTGTGTGCGTAACGTGTGGTGTGTGTGCCTGCCTTTTTGCGTGCGTGCGTGCGTGCGTGTGTGTGTGTGTGTGTGTGTGTGTGTGTGTGTGTGTGTGTGTGTGAAGCCCTAAAAGGCTCGTCACGATTCACAGCACCCCTCAAACCCTCTCTGCTTCTCTCTGTTCATCTTAACGCGCACACACACACACACACACACACACACACACACACACACACACACACACACACACACCACACACACACACTCTCTCTCTCTGTTCGTCTTAACCTCACACTCAGGTTGCCAGATCTCGCAAAAGAAGCAAGCAACCAAGCATGTAAAAACCTAGATGTACAGCAGAAGGTATAATACCCATGTGCCATCACTGAAGGCTTTACCTCATGTAGATGGCGAAGCACTGACAGTGTTGTTTTTGTAATTACTCAGAATTCCTCATGGGGGTGCGACAGAAGTTACGCATTATAGCTTTGTAGGAGTTCAGAAAAATCCCAAGAAGAGCCCAAGAAATGTTACAGTTTTTGATTGATTGCTATGAGTTGTCCTGTAGCTACGGTAACTGCTAGTGATGTTAGGTCCGACACGAAAGCCCCGAAGCCTGTGTCGCGCAAAGGGGGCGTGTCCAGATGAAGCCTGTCTCGAGGCCTGTATCGTTTGTCACAGTACCACGTGACTAAAGACAAACAAAGCCCCGTTTTCTGAAATCATGCGACTGCCTCACTTTATATACTATCTGTGCTCGCTACTGAAATAAGAGAGCCACTACCGTAACATACCAGCAGATGTCAGTATTTCCTAAATGAGCTGTTAAATGGGGCTTTGTTGATCAGGCTTTTTGTGAAGCATTTGGCCAGAAAGATTCGACACATTCACGGGCTTCATCTCACCATCACTAGTAACTGCCTTGCTTCAGTTGTTACCTGCATTGGGAGGCTTGTTCGCAGGTGTTCACTTCAAGCTCTCCAAAGGCTGACTGTACTGCTGTGCCAATTACTGTCTCTAGACGCATTTACACAACACACATGACCACCGACCACGCACGCACACCTGCTCGCACTCGCACGCACACAACACACACACACCACACACACACACACACACACCACACACACACACACACACACACACACACACACACACACACACACACACCACGCATACCTGCTAGCACTCCACACACACATGACCACACACACACACACACACACACACACACACACGCATACCTGCTAGCACTCGCACACACACACACAAACACACACACATACTCACACACACACACACGCCACACACACACACACCTGCTAGACACAACAAACAAAGTCACACACACACACACAAACTGCATAGAATCACACACACACAACCTGCTGGCACACACACACACACACACACACACACACACATCACACACACACACACAAACACACACACACACACACACACACACACACACACACACACACACACACACACACATCTGAGCACCTTCTAGTTGTTCCTTTGGGGGAGTTTTGAAACCCACAAAATACTGCGGAACACAAGATTAATCTTTCTCTCTTTCTCTCACACACACACACACACACACACACACACACACGCACACACACCGACACACACACATACACACACACACACACACACACACACACTGCAGTCTGTTTATATGAATCTCGTTGCTGCAGTAAAGCTGTTCGCTGTGTGTATAAGATCTGAGCTGAGCCGACATAATATGCTGTGATCCTCCACCCACAGGCCACACACACACACACACTCTCCCTCTCCCTCTCCCTCTCTCTCTCTCTCTCTCTCTCTCTCTCTCTCTCTCTCTCTCTCTCTCTCTCTCTCTCTCTTCTATCTCTCTCTCTCTCTCACACACACACACACAGACGTGTTTGTACGGCTATACTTGTGAGGACATTCATTGACATAATGCATTCCCTAGCCCCTTACCCTAACCCTAACCATCCAAACTAAATGCCTAACCCCAACCCTTACACTAACCCTAACATAAACCTAATTCATACCTGAACCTTAAAACCTAGTGTTAACCCTCAAACAGCCCTTTAAAGGCCTGTCCTTAAAACCTAGTGTTAACCCTCAAACAGCCCTTTAAAGGCCTGTCCTTAAAACCTAGTGTTAACCCTCAAACAGCCTTTTAAAGGCCTGTCCTTAAAACCTAGTGTTAACCCTCAAACAGCCCTTTAAAGGCCTGTCCCAAAGGGAGAACCGGACAAAATGTCCTCACTCTTAAGATCTAAAACTCAAACTGGTTCACACAAAAATAGTTGAACATGCACACACACACGCGCACACACACACACACACAAACACACACACACAGAGATACAGATACACACAGACACACACAAACACAGACTCTCACTCACACACACACAACACACACACACACACACACACAGTATAGCGCAGGGTCGTTAGCATACTGCTGCATCATGCCTCTGTCTGTCTCTCAAACACAGTAATGACTTTCTTCTGTTTGCAGCGACTTCATATCTTCAAGTTCAGTTTTTACTAGACAATGAGATGTCGATTCCCAGTCCTGAACTGGTTTGTAAGCTTTACCAGTAAGGAAAGGCCAGTTTACTTATACTTCTATAGCACAATTCAGACACAAGGCCATTCAAAAGGCTTTACAGGGGCATGACATACATCAAGATTAAAATACATCAAGAATAGATAGACATTAGAAAAGTGAATGAAAAATCAAACATTTACATAAAATAAAATTACAGGTTAAAATGGAAACAGAAAAGTCTTCAGATTTGATTTGAAGAGTTGCAGCAGACCTCAAGTTCTACTCAGTGGGAGTTTGTTCCAGAGATTTGGTGCTTGAAAACTGAAAGCTGCTTCAGTTCACTTCTAAATGATAGAATATGTTTGGGGCGACTGTGTCTCAGGTGGTAGAGCGGGTTGGCCAATGATCCAAGGGTTGGCGGTTCGATCTCCGCCCTGCCACCTGTGTCATGGTTGTTGTGTCCTTGGGCAAGACACTTCACCCATCTTGCCTGGTGTGAATGTGTATGACTGCTGTATGTTTGAGGTGGTGGTCTGAGGGGCCGTAGGCGCTGAATGGCAGCCACGCTTCCGTCAGTCTGCCCCAGGGCAGCTGTGGCTACTCTCGTAGTTTACCACCACCGGTATGACTGTGTGTGAATGAATGGAACCTGGAACCCTGTAAAGAGATTTGAGTGCCTTGAAAAGCGCTATATAAATCCAATCAATTATGTCCACCACATCTCAGAGCATAACTTTTTCAATGTTTTATTTTAAATATGTTTATTGTAGTTTTCTTTTTAAAGAACAGACAGTGCATACAAACACACATAACATACAGAACAAAGCACATCTAAATTAGCAGCCTCAGACCATGGTTACATTTTTCACCAAGTTTTCTTAACTTTTAATCATGTGTTAACTACAGCTCATGTTTTCATGGTCTGACCTAGTTTTTCAGTTTTGGTTTTCATCGGGAGAAAATTTGGCTCAAACTTTCAAACACGGACAGAAAACACACACACAGCTACAAACACACACACACACACACACACACACACACAGCTACACACACACACACACACACACACACACACACACACACACACACACACACACACACACACACACACACACACCTCAACACACAGAAACCATTCAAACACGGACAGAAACCATTCCAAAAAAAAAACAGGTCATACCCACACACAGGAGACAGACCATTAACTACTGTTTTTTACTTTTGTGTGATTAAAACATATTCCCTTAACTAAACTTGACGTGTGTGTGTGTGTGTGTGTGTGTGTGTGTGTGTGTGTGTGTGTGTGTGTGTGTGTGTGTGTGTGTGTGTGTGTGTGGTGTGTGTGTGTGTGTGTGTGTGTGTGTGTGTGTGTGTGTGTGTGTGTGTGTGTGTGTGTGTGTGTGTGTGTGTGTGTGTGTGTGTGTGTGTAATGATTCTGGCTTGATTTGAGGGTTTTTCAACGTTAGGGATTTCATTTGAGCGTTGACTTCTGATTGTTTGTGTTTGGCACAGAATGATATGTTTCTGTTTTATCTTAGTTTAGTTAGAGAAGTTACTCTGTTAGTGTGTGTGTGTGTGTGTGTGTGGTGTGTGTGTGTGTGTGTGTGTGTGTGTGTGTGTGTGTGGTGTGTGTGTGTGTGTGTGTGTGTGTGTGTGTGTGTGTGTGTGTGTGTGTGTGTGTGTGTGTGTGTGTGTGTGTGTGTGTGTGTTTAGGACTTTGGTCTCTTGGTGATATTGTTATTAAAAACTTATTATAATATAATGAATGAGGTTTTTTCTTCCCTCAGTCTTCCCTTGGACCAGCTGTCCTGTTAATCCTAACCCTATACATTTTACCATCAGGGATATCGTACATGTATCTTTCTGCCTTTTCTCAGGCTAGGATGAACCGATTTCTAAAATGTTTGCACATTTATACTACATAGGATCTCAGAGTTCAATACACCTTCATATTTCCACCGGTGAAGTAGGGCTTTAATGAAAAATGGTCTTCAACTCCAGAGGTTGGTGGCAGAATACTTTTTCCCTTTTTTCTTCACAGTTTAAAAACAGCTCGACTTTCTCAGCTCAGAAATAAACCTGAGAATCACACGTTCAGAGTACAGGCTGACACTGACGTCCCAATGCATGTGATGGTGTGTGTGTGTGTGTGTGTGTGTGTGTGTGTGTGTGTGTGTGTGTGTGTGTGTGTGTGTGTGTGTGTGTGTGTGTGTGTGTGTGTGTGTGTGTGTGTGTGTGTGTGTGTGTGTGTGTGTGTGTGTGTGTGTGTGTGCAGTTTAATCTAACTTTCCCTGCAGTGGTTTTTCCCTCGCATTGCTTGCAGTCTCTTTAGTTTTAACTTTTATAGGATATTTGGGACATTTTTACTTTTATTAGACAGTTTGTAGAGACAGAGATGAAATGGGGCAGAGAAACAAACTAAAAAAACACAAACTCTACGCACTGTCTAATAAAAGCAAAAATGCCCAAAAAAAAATAACTTTAAAAATTATAACTATTAGCCGTTACTACAGCTAATACAGGACCCTGTTGGAAACTTTGGGGCTATTCTCCACTTTTATAATAAAGCGAAAAACTGAAAAAAATAATATTAAACGGGGGCGCCCTTAGCTCAGTTGGTAGGGCGTCCCCCTCCCGGGCCGGGCCCAGCAGCAGACCCGGGTTCGATTCCAGCCCGCGGTCGTTCTCTGCATGTCACTCCCCTCTCTGCCCCATTTCACCTCTGTCTCTCTGCACTATCAAATAAAGCATAAAAATGCCCAAAAAATATATTAAAAAAAAAAAAATATTAAACAAGAAATAAATGTGTGTTGGCTGGTGAGGACTAGTCATGTTATTGAAGCCTTTGAATCTCTACTCGACGTTTTCATCACAAACGGTCTTTTCTCTCAGCGTCTATTGTCTCGCTGTTTTCATGTGTTTGCTCAGCATCAGTGTGTGTGTGTGTGTGTGTGTGTGTGTCTCTCTCTCTCTCTCTCTCCCTCTCTCTCTCTGTGCGTGTGTGAGTGTGTGTGTCTTTTTCTGTCCGTGTGTGTGTGTGTGTGTGTGTGTGTGGTGACCTGCAGTGACAGTGCCGAATACAGCAGGTAGCATTTGGCTGCGGTGTGAGTGTGTGTGTGTGTGTGTGTGTGTTTCTCTCTCTCTGCGCGTGTGTGTGTGTGTGTGTGCGTGTGTGTGTGTGTGTTTCTCTCTCTTTGCGTGTGTGTGTGTGTGTGTTTCTCTCTCTCTGCGTGTGTGTGTGTGTCTGTGTGTGTGTGTGTGTGTTTCTCTCTCTCTGCGTGTGTGTGTGTGTGTTTCTGTGTGTGTGTGTGTGGTGTGTGTGTGTGTGTGTGAGTGTGTGTGTGTGTGTGTGTGTGTGTGTTGCAGCCTGCGACAGAGAGCAGGTTATTTATAGCAGCGACAGCATCAAGCAGCCAACAGCCACCAACAAGAATACTGAGAAATATGAAGGCCTGTTAATATGGAGGGCTTGGTTTTGGGTGTGTGTGTGTGTGTATGTGTGTGTGTGTGTGTGTGTGCTTGAATTGAATGTTTAAAGGGTCACTGTGTAGTTTCAGAGGAGGGGGGTTTGTTTACATTCACAGAGCCTGCAGTTAGTTTACTAAACATATTTTCTCTAAATGTAATTCATAGTATTGAATAATTCTATCATCATAAATCAAAACTAAATTATTTTGAGGAACCTGGAACTAAAATTAAACAAAAGCGGTAGTGTTTTTACCACGCCAGCTGTTGTTCCTGGGTGAGCGTATACCCATGACAAAGGCATTAAGAAAAACTATATAAAAATAGCATTCTTTGCACTGATGGTCTCGTTTGCTGTTACATGTAATTTATGATCATCAGAGGAAACATTTGACTGTTTCAGAAATATTTAAAAGTTCCTCGTAGCGACTTTAAATTACTGTATAATCTCTTGAAAATAAGTTTGTTTGTATGACTTTAGAATGAGCCTTTAGGAGCGGGTTCACCTTCATAATTGTGAGTCATCCGATTTTAGTGAGAGCAGAGGGCAAGATGGCAGCCAAATGATCCCAGCTGCTACGCACACACACACACACTCACAGAAACACAGAGAAAAAACACACGCTCACACACACAGAAAAACAGAGATGCACACACACACACACACATACACACAGAGATGCACACACACACACACAGACGCGAAACACACACACACACACACACCCACATAGAAAAACAGAGATACACACACAGACGCAAACACACGCACAAACACAGACAAAGACACACACGCACAGAGAAACACAGGGATACACACACACACACACACACACTCTCTCTCTCTCTCTCTCTCTCTCTCTCTCTCTCTCTCTCTCACACACACACACACACACACTCTCTCTCACTCTCTCTCTCTCAAACACACACACACACACACACACACACACACACACGCTCCTAAAATAGACTTCAAGCTGCTCCATTACACAGATCGTCCTCGGGCTTTGCCTTATGGCCACAGTTAAGATTAACCGTGACGGAGAGAATACTGTTATGATATCCATTGTCTCATTTTATTTTACGGGCTTTTAATGAACGAATGGATTTATCTATGAAATCAATGTCCCATGATGAGACACAATTAACTTTTCTATATCTCGAGGGGAACACACACACACATGCAGACAGACAGACAGACACACACAGACACTGACAGACACACAGACAGACAGATGGAGACAGACAGACACTGACACAGAGACAGAGATAGGGGCGACTCTGGCTCAGTTGGTAGATCGGGTCGGCCGATGATCAAAGGGTTGGAGGTTCGATCCCCGCCCTGCCAGCTGTGTCATAGTTGTTGTGTCCTTGGGCAAGACACTTCACCCACCTTGCCTCGTGTGAATGTCGATAGTTAGTCTGCTGCTATCGGTGTATGAATGTGTGTATGAATGGTAACGTGTAAATGGGAACAGGTCTCCCTTGAAAAAGAGTCTTCGGTCTCAATGGGATATACCTGTATAAATAAAAGTTAAAAAAAAAAAAAAAAAAAGACAGACAGACAGACAGAAAGACACACACACATGGACAGACAGACACGCACTGACACATGGAGACAGACACAGACACACACACACTAGAGGGGAAATTAAATTGTGCAAAAATCAATGAATAGATTGAACACACCGGAGAAACTAGAGACGGCAAAATATTTCATTAAATTCTATACAGTAGAGACGCACACACACACAACACACACACACACACACACACACACACACACACACACACACACACAGACAGACGCAGACACACACACACACACACAGAAACAGACGCAGACACACACACACACACACAACACACACACACACACAGAAACACACACGATGTATGAGAGAGAGTGAGTGTGTCTGTTGTTTTGATATTGTACTGTAAACAGAGCAGATCTCAAAGGGAATTCGTTCTGTATTAAACCAACAGGCGGTAATGTGTTTATTTGGACTGTCTGTGTGTGTGTGTGTGTGTGTGTGTGTGTGTGTGGTGTGTGTGTGTGTGTGTGTGTCCTCTGCGACAATGGAATGTTAATGCCTTGTTTGCTGAGCGAAGAGATAACAGCTCATTACATGGGAATTAAACTGTGAGAGTTTGTTTGTGTTCTTGAGATTGACAAGCACTAAACTAATATTACCTCTAGACCTTATTAAAACCACACACACACACACACACACACACACACACACACACACACACACACACACACACACACCAAACATCCAGAATTGGGATCAAAGGTCACCTACATAGTCTTCCTTGGAGTTAGACTGCTGAATTTGAGGTGAGAGGACTGTTTATGTTTTTCATGTCAAATTGAAATATTTAGCTCCTCAGTATTTTTGTGTGAAGGGTAAACTATAGTTTAGATTGTTTTTAGCAAGCTAATTAGTAGTTTTTATTTTTTTAATTTTTATTTTTTTTTAATGTTGTTTTTGATGGTGTGTTTTTCTGGAACGAATATTCGAATATTCGCTCGGAAAAATCAACGAATATTCGAAGCCTGAAAAATGGCATTCGGGCCAGCCCTAATTTAGACAGGCCTCAGGAACTGAGGTCTAAAAGGTCCCTTTTGTGTAGTGTCGTGTCTATCTCCTTCCGCCTCTGGGCGGTCTTATATTTGGTCCTCTTTTGAAGCCTGGATAGCTCAGTCGGTAGAGCATCAGACTTTTAATCTGAGGGTCCAGGGTTCAAGTCCCTGTTCAGGCGAGATCCTTCTTGTGTGCTGTCCTCATCATCCTTGAAAATGTCCTCTATGTGGCCAGTGGCCCATTGGAAGAATGGCTGATGGTTGATTTAGACAGGCCTCAGAAATTTGCAGACTTCACAGCATAATATTTGTCACATCCACAAGTCTAAAGGGTCTCATCAACCTCAAGTTGATTCTTCAAGATGTGGTTTATTTGGGCACAATTTGGAAAGGCCTCAGTAACTTGCTGACTGAATCTCTTGGAAGTATTCATATCACTTTCCCAAGTCTATAAGTTCCCATTTGTATTTTGGCACCAAATGACATTTAGCATACCTGGCAAGCTTTTGACCTTTGTGCATATGCCCAGTTGGTAGAAAACTTGGCTACTCCCCGTCGGGGAATCGAACCCCGGTCTTCCGCGTGACAGGCGGAGATACTGTCCACTATACTAACGAGGACTGAAAAGGTGAGAATTTTCGGCCAAAAAATCGAAAATAAAATTTAGCATGCCTTCTTGTCTGCTGTCCGCATCATCCTAAACATCTCCTCTATGTGGCCATTTCCACATTGGAAGAATGGTTGATTTAGACAGGCCTCAGGAACTGAGGTCTAAAAGGTCCCTTTTGTGTAGTGTCGTGTCTATCTCCTTCCGCCTCTGGGCGGTTCTTATATTTGGTCCTCTTTCGAAGCCTGGATAGCTCAGTCGGTAGAGCATCAGACTTTTAATCTGAGGGTCCAGGGTTCAAGTCCCTGTTCAGGCGAGATCCTTCTTGTGTGCTGTCCTCATCATCCTTGAAAATGTCCTCTATGTGGCCAGTGGCCCATTGGAAGAATGTCTGATGGTTCATTTAGACAGGCCTCAGAAATTTGCAGACTTCACAGCATAATGTTTGTCACATCCACAAGTCTAAAGGGTCTCATCAACCTCAAGTGGATTCTTCAAGATGTGGTTTATTTGGGCACAATTTGGAAAGGCCTCAGTAACTTGCTGACTGAATCTCTTGGAAGTATTCATATCACTTTCCCAAGTCTATAAGTTCCCATTTGTATTTTGGCACCAAATGACATTTAGCATACCTGGCAAGCTTTTGACCTTTGTGCATATGCCCAGTTGGTAGAAAACTTTGCTACTCCCCGTCGGGGAATCGAACCCCGGTCTTCCGCGTGACAGGCGGAGATACTGTCCACTATACTAACGAGGACTGAAAAGGTGAGAATTTTCGCCCAAAAAATCGAAAATAAAATTTAGCATGCCTCTTTGTCTGCTGTCCGCATCATCCTAAACATCTCCTCTATGTGGCCATTTCCACATTGGAAGAATGGTTGATTTAGACAGGCCTCAGGAACTGAGGTCTAAAAGGTCCCTTTTGTGTAGTGTCGTGTCTATCTCGTTCCGCCTCTGGGCGGTCTTATATTTGGTCCTCTTTCGAAGCCTGGATAGCTCAGTCGGTAGAGCATCAGACTTTTAATCTGAGGGTCCAGGGTTCAAGTCCCTGTTCAGGCGAGATCCTTCTTGTGTGCTGTCCTCATCATCCTTGAAAATGTCCTCTATGTGGCCAGTGGCCCATTGGAAGAATGTCTGATGGTTCATTTAGACAGGCCTCAGAAATTTGCAGACTTCACAGCATAATGTTTGTCACATCCACAAGTCTAAAGGGTCTCATCAACCTCAAGTGGATTCTTCAAGATGTGGTTTATTTGGGCACAATTTGGAAAGGCCTCAGTAACTTGCTGACTGAATCTCTTGGAAGTATTCATATCACTTTCCCAAGTCTATAAGTTCCCATTTGTATTTTGGCACCAAATGACATTTAGCATACCTGGCAAGCTTTTGACCTTTGTGCATATGCCCAGTTGGTAGAAAACTTGGCTACTCCCCGTCGGGGAATCGAACCCCGGTCTTCCGCGTGACAGGCGGAGATACTGTCCACTATACTAACGAGGACTGAAAAGGTGAGAATTTTCGGCCAAAAAATCGAAAATAAAATTTAGCATGCCTTCTTGTCTGCTGTCCGCATCATCCTAAACATCTCCTCTATGTGGCCATTTCCACATTGGAAGAATGGTTGATTTAGACAGGCCTCAGGAACTGAGGTCTAAAAGGTCCCTTTTGTGTAGTGTCGTGTCTATCTCGTTCCGCCTCTGGGCGGTCTTATATTTGGTCCTTTTTTGAAGCCTGGATAGCGGTGCCGGGGGGGAGATGGACTGGAGATGGTGGACCAATCACGTCTCGCCATCTCCTAGATGGTGGACCAATCACGTCTCGCTATCTCCTAGATGGCGGACCAATCACGTCTCGCTATCTCCTAGATGCGTTTTTATTTTTTTCACGATCTTCAACCAATCGCCGTGCCCCATGTCCTCGATTCAGTTCCCCTCGTGACTTCTCCCGACCAATAGCGGGGCCGCATCTGCCTGCCGCTTACGCTCTGTCACTGCCATATAACGTCTCTCACCGGCCCCCGGGACATTCAAAGCTGATGACAGGACTCCGCTAAGGTAAAGTCGCCGTTATCATTGTGTTTATTTTAAACTGGCTAAGTTGTTAAAACTATGTTACATGACGGATAAATGAAGAAATCGTGGTTTACGTTAGGCCTTGTTTAAAAATGTACTTTTGGAGTTTGACTTTTTTCCGCCTGATGATCAGTTAAAAACCATAGCTAGTATATAAGGTTAAAACAGGTTATTTACGCTAGGTTATTTTTAGTTGAATACTAATACATTGCCGTTGTGTTACAGTGTTATACATGTCGCTGGGTCAAACGCTATACTATCTATGGGGCATACCGATACAGTGCTGCGGCGCATCTAATCCTCTTTTCAAACGCCCGTTCACTGTGTAAAAATAAAGTGACCGTTACTTCTTAGCCGATTGAATTTATAATGTAGGTAGCGGTAGCCTGATAAGGGCTTTTCTTCCTCACTTTAAGGTGAATGTCTGTTCATACAGGTAGCCTACTACATGTTATTTACGCTAAGGCTACTACTGGTGGATACAGATTGCCTTAACAGTGTGATTATACCGCCACAATAGTGCGCGCTATGCATAGTCATTATCCTCTTTTAAGCGCCCGTTCACGCAGTAAAAAGAAGTGACAATGACTTACCCTATTTAATTCATAATTTATCGAGATATCTGGCTTTCTTAAATGAAAAAAGCTTAATCATTACGATAGTAGGTCTGCTTAAGTTCTGCTATTGATTGGCAAAACGAAGGCAGACCTACTCTCGTAATTATTAAGCTATAGCCTACCTAACATCACTAAACCGTTAAATCATGGTCCTCTTTTTGAGAGGAAAAAAAGAACTGTCTCAATATCATGCTATGATAATCATACCGTTACGTTACTGTGGTATTTTATTCTGCTTAATAAATACTAGACTTCAATGACAATATAACGTTCGAGCATTTTCTTTGCCCTGGCGAGATTTTTCTCTAGTATAGTTAATAATAATAATAATTCATTTTATTTAGATATTTAGTTAGAGTTAGCTGATTTAGACACCACTGTATTTCACTGTACAAGTAACATTGCACTCACTGGAGGCTGTATATTCAGGTGTAATGATATTTAGTGGTTAAACGTTTGTTGGTTTGTTATAAATGACACTTCCATATTTATGGTAGATGGCTTCAAAGCTAAAAAAGCACAGAGCGATGGAGCCTGATGAGTGGATGATGCGTCTGCGGAGGTTTGCCGCCCTTGGGGTTTGGCCCCAGACGCTGGAAACAGGCCGGCTGCCCGCCAGAAAAAGTGGCATGAGCTGTTTCTGAAGGTAAACTTGAACAAAGTGATATGTGAACGATCATTAAAATAAATTAAGTCAAACATATGTCACATTGTAATGGTTTACTGTCAAACAATATTACAGATTGAGAAATGTCCACTACAAAGAAGGGGACAAATGTCTCTCTTCGGAGGTCAGCAGTTATGTAACTGTGGGTTCCATGTAAAGAAGGTACAAGAAAAAATATACAAAATGTTTGCTTTTATTGTATTCATTATTATTCTGACATCTTTTTTTTCTTTCTTCTGTGAACCTCCTGTAGCCCTCCAGCTCGATCCCAGTGTCCCCTTCTGCCACGTCACAGGGACTTGCTGTGACATCTGGGCCCACAGTGACACCTGCCCTCACATCTGGGCCCACAGTGACACCAACCAAGCCTACTTTGGCCTTGGCACCGGTAAAGGAAATAGTGATTCACTGATACTCATATTGTTAATATATTTAAATATATAGAATGTACAAAGCGAAATTGGGGGAATGAGTCACCCTTCTGGCATGAAGGCAGAAAGCTTCCTAAATGTATGCTATTATTGTATGATGTTGCGTTCTGAAATTAATGTTCTTTTCTGTTAACCTCCTGTAGCCCTCCAGCTCGCTTCGGCCCGCAGCGGCCCTCACATCTGGGCCGACAGTGTCGCCACGCAAACAACCCTTACCTTGGCATCGGTAATAAGAAATAGTGATTTAACTAAACTAATATTGTCAATATATTTAAATATACAGAATTTACAAAAACTCCTCTTCAAGTTACTTTTTTTTGTTTTGACAGTTTACAAAGCCAAGGTTCGGTGGTTCACATGGAGCTTCTTTGAAGCCAAACCTGAGTTTGGCCGGGAAGCATTCAAGCAAGGTAATATATGCTTGAAATTGATTTCTCTAATATCTGCGCCTTTACTCTTTTACTGCTTGGGGTACCTTATGATTTTCTTTCCAAAATATTTTTTGAAGTGATCTAGCTTTCCTTTTTACTGTTATACCTGATAATTACAGATTTTTTATTTATAATGTTGCAAACTGCGCTCTTATTCTTATAGCCTATAAGTAGCAGTTCTGCCACAAACACTGTTACAAGTGCCACAGCAAGGACACCAGCACCTGCCCGCAGTCCCAAGCTGTTCATTCAGACTGTCTCTCCTCTGTCTCTTCCTCCCTCTCCTGTGTCTACTGCAACCACTGTAAGCAAGTCCTCAATTAAGTTGTTTTCTTCACATTGATATTTTATTAATTTGAAACAATCATCACTCATGATCTGCTTGTAATCATGTCTTTTTATATGCCTGTTTTTATCATTTATGAAATAGGAAGTGTCAGCTGAAGCAGCTGCGTCATCCTCCCCTGGGCCCTCCTCTGCTCCTCTTGCCCTTCCTGCCATCGCCACATTTGCCCCCGCAGCCTCTGCTGCTACTGTGGCTGGTCCCTCATCAGTTGTGGCTGCTCCGGTTTCAGAGTCCACCTGGCTGCCTGTAAAGCTGCTGAAGACAATCCCACTTCAGGACCACAAGTGGATCTCGGCAGCTCTGTGGAAGAACCAGCGACTGCGCCCAGACTTGAAACTGTGGTACGATCCACCAGAGCCAGCGCTCATATATCACCAGGTGCCCGCTCCAGAGCGCTTTTTCACCCACAGACTTCTCGTGTGGATGCCGTACCACCTCTGGAGGGTTAGGCTGTCCTGTTCTGCGTGTGGGAAACAGCTAACAGGATATGGCGCCCACAAGAGAGCCCGGCACGTTCTGGATGTGGACCGGTATTACCTCCTCATCACAGAGACCCTCTGGTGTCAGAACTGCAAGACCAGCTGCCTTTCCACCAGTAAGGCCATCTTGGACCAGCTTGATTTGGCGCACAGGCTGGAATTCAGATTGATTCTGACGCAGAAGTGAGTATACTGAGATTATATAACCTATCTATCTTATGTTTATTTTTATTTGAAACACTAGATATCAGCTTGTTTTAAAGTTTGCCTCTGTTTTTCTCTCTTTCCCTTTGTTCTACACAGATACGCTTGTGACATGCGGGTGATTCGTTTCCTGAGGGAGAGAACTCTGGGAAACAGCCCCACTCGCTTGGTCAAGCAGCTGAGGGAAAACCACAGCGAGGAGTGGCTTAAGCGCCTCTGCCGGTACCTGGGGACATGCTCAGACTTTGTCGCTCAGCCAGGCCTTCTCCCTGTCAAATTCCAGGAACCACCTCAGCCAGTAGACATCCCCTCCCACCGCTGGATGCTGGCTGTTTATGGAAGGGACATTTTGTGCAGGCTGGACCACATCAAAGCCAGCATAACATCAACATTTGGTGACATCCTTAAAATGGATTCGACAAAAAAAGTAAATGTTTTAATATATATATATAGGTACATTTTTCACAATACAACAAAAGTAGTACGTAGTTATACATACATGTACAATACAGGATGGAGTCTTTATCACTGTACTGTCGTGATTCAACTACCACCATATGAAGTTATTATCAATAACTTTAATTTGTGTATGATTACAGATAACCAAGAAGCTGTCAGGCATTGCTAAGGGGACGGCCTTTTGGCTCACGTCTGTGAGCAATGGGGTGGGCCAGATCCTCATAAGTGTCCTGACAACGCAGGAGGGTCCTGCTCTGGACAAAATGGCAGCTGACCTTATCAGCAGGTACAGCAGTGCTGGTGTGGCTCCTCCTCGGCTGCTATATGTGGACTGTGACTGCTGTCGAGAGGGCCAAGGGCAGACCAAACTGCAGCAAAGATTTGGTGGCTGGCCAAACCTGGTAGTCAGGCTGGACATCTACCACTTCCTGAGGAGACTGGCATCTGGGTGTACAAAGGATGCACACCCCTTGTACCCCATATTCATGGCCAGACTTTCTAGCTGCATTTTTGAGTGGGACATGGGGGATGTCGCCTTGCTGCAGCAGGCCAAGAGGGAGCAGCTGAAAGAGGAAGGTGTGCCTGGCATCACCCAACATCTGGTGGACCAGCGCATCACCAAGGAGGAACTTTCCCTTCACTGCAGAAGGCGCACAAGAGGGGTGCAGCAGACAATCAGCATGATTGAGGGCCTTCTACAGGAGCTGATGGGGGAAAAGGGCAGGGACCTCCTCGGTGTCCCTCTGTTGAACCAGGAGAGGATGGAGCACATCTGGAACATCCAGAGGAGGCACGTTAAGTGCATACAGGATGAACCGGGTGTGCTGCTGTACACACAGACTGGTACCTTAACCAAGGGGGGGGTTGTGCTGCCTACATACAGGTGTGCCAGAGGGTCCACGTCCCTGGAGTCATTTCACCTCCATGTGAATAGGTTCATTCCAGGTCAGTTTGAAACATTATTGATCAATAAGATTAAATATTTTTCAGTTGAATGTTTTTTGTCGTTAGTATTTAGGCGGAAACATTTATAACAAATGTTCTTCAAATGACAACAAACTAACTAAAGTTACTTCTGCATTTGTCAAATAAGGAACAAGTGCCAATGGCTTGAATTTCCAGCTGTACCTCCTGGAAGGCCTGTGCAGATGGAACCAGGACCGTGAAGCTGCATCCTGGCTGTCAAGCCTCCCTCCTGGCTCAGCTACTCGGGGGACCTTGTTCACTGTGTGAACGATTTAAGTATGAAGGTGCTTGGAAAGAAGCTTGACCCTCTTTTCAGCCACCTTCTATTTACACTGGTGAGTTTTAACTTTCCTTATGATGATATTATGTTTAACCGCCAAATACAATATTCTTAACAGCATTTGACATTATGAAAGTTAAACCTTCTCACATTCTATTCTCTTAGGTGAGCTTATTGGTATAGACTACCTCTACCACCAGACAGGAAGGGCCATGCAGGAAGTACAGCCGGACTCTGACGAAACCAATCAGATGCTGGAAGATTTGGGCGAGGAGCAAGAGCTGGAAGATGAGGGCTTTGAGGATGCAGCCTTCGGTCTCAGCTTGGACCCCACCATCGCGCTCCTGGACGTGTCAGCTGTGACGACACCAGGCTCAGCCAGCAATCCAGCTCTCTCCTCCCCAGCTTCTCTCCAGACTGCAGCTGCATCTGACAGGACAGAGGCCCCTGAGCAACAACTGGTAATTATTCTTTTCATATGTTTTATCATGCTGTGACAGTGTGCACACCTGCTCATGATGTAATCAAGTATGTAACATGTTTATAGTATAGGTAATATGTAAAAATCCTAAGAATGAATAAAAGCTTAATAAAATAAAATCTTATAACATTTAACAGATCATGCCATCGGTCTGTGCCACCCCTCCTCCTGTGCTGCCAATGCCCACTCCCCCTCCTCCTGTGCTGCCAATGCCCACTCCCCCTCCTCCTGTGCCTCCCACTACCGCCATCTCACCTCTCCCCATTGCTCACACTGCTGGTCCCTCTGGGGCCGCGGCTAGGACCCTAGCAGCACCTGAGCAACAACTGGTAAGTCTTCTTGTGACACTTTACCCTGCAACAGCTGTGATATTGTGTGTTTTCGTTTTGTTTTTTGATTGAAATGTACTGTGACATTTTCCAGGCTGTGGATGAGCGTGGTGTCCCAGGGATGGACAAAGTGGACAGCCTGGCACAGTACTTGGTGGGACTGAGGGCTGAACCTGGCGACACCATCAGCCCACAACAGGCGGGTACCATAGTGGCTCTGTGGCAGGACCTTCTGCCGTACGACCAGCAGAGGGTGGCCTACTCTGCACGGCACCAGCAGAAGCCATTAGATGGACGTTACCGGGCAAATAAAACTGCATTTGTGCCAGGGGTGGAGAGCATGACCCGGAGTGTGGCCGGCTCATCAGGGTCCCCTGCCCAGTGGCCAGACTGCTGCCGACTCGTTGAGTCAATAATGATTAAGCTCTGCGAGCTGCACAAGAGCCCAAAGAAGCAGGGCAGTCAGTCACTGACGAGATGGACTCTGATTCTGACTGACTACAGAAAGATCAGGCAGCTTGTCCTGGGCAATGGGGCAGTGATGCAGGGCACTACCCTGCAGTTGTTTGAGGTGAGCCAGACAACTGTCAACCAGTGGCACAACAGGCGGCTGAAGAGGCAGGACCTCAGCATCCTGCAGCAAGGACTCAACCTTCCTCCCCAAGTCCCTGTTGCTCCGGTGCCTCTCCCACCTCACAAAATGAGGCGCACTGCTGCTCCTGTACGTCCTGGTCCTACATTACAGTACAACCTGCCAAAGAGCACAGTAGGGCAGGCAGTGGACAGGAGGAAGACTGCGGCTCCCCACCTCCATCCCACCCAGTTGCCTGTACAGAGGCAGCTTTTTACACTGCAGCCACCTCAACCTGCCTCTACCCCTTTTCCAAACCCGGTTATTTCACAACCAGTTTTTTTGTTCCCACAAGCCCAGCATCCTAAAATAATTGCCCCTTCTGCTCCCCTTCCATCCCCACCAACTGCCCGCAGACCCTATATTCGGACTGTACAAACCAACCAGTGTCGCCAGTGTCACCAGCCCTGTTTAAAGGAGACTGGACATGGCCAGTACTACGGCCAGAACTACTGTCCTGTCACAGCAACCAAAACATTAGCTCAGTGGCAGGAGGAAAAGAGGAGGGAGAGGGCAGATGCCAAAAAATAATCACACACAACACACATACGTGTTAGCAGGTTATCTGAATGTGGTCGTTTCCCCTTTTTACAAAGTTAGTTACATAATTATTTACTTTTTGTTCATAGCTTAGCCTACTAAACTAACCAGCCCGTAAGTTAAATACGTCCTGTCAATTCGGCAGGCATAGCGTTCACAAAGCAGGCTTGTTTTGTTTGAAGTTCCTACTTACTTGGTGTGATTTCCTGTTGCTAAATTCTGAACAAACCAGTGTTTTTAAACTATTGTCAGTTTGTTGAAGCAATAAATCAGTTTTAAGTGAATATTTTGCTAACATGACAGGATTTTTCTTGCCTATAATGGCGTCCTTTGCATTGGGAGAATATATATTGTAACTTGATATCTTTCTCATCTGTGTCACTGTGTAGGTGAAAGACTTGTTCAAAGTGAAGTTAGAAAACTCAGTGTATATATATATATTTAGCCTTGTTTTAACTTTTGTATTTACTTGTTTTATTTTTATATACATTTACTTTCTTATATATTTCTTTGTGTGTGCTGTGTTTTTGTATTTATTTCATTTATTGTACTATTTTATTTTATTTTATTATTTATGTGTGTGTGTGTGTGTGTGTGTGTGTGTGTGTGTGTGTGTGTGTGTGTGTGTGTGTGTGTGTGTGTGTGTGTGTGTGTGTGTGTGTGTACTATGGTGCGTGTGTTTTGTATTAAATGTGCACACTATTTCTACAACAGCGGTATTGACTTTTTATTTATTTAATCTTAAGTAGTATAATATCTAGTATTATAACACATTGTATTCATTAAATCAGAAGAGCTAGGTGCTAGGTGTGAATGTGAGGAGACAGTCAGTGTCACGGATGGCGTGTTGGTGAGAGGTCCAGGGACAGGGGCTTTTTGCTAATTGAGGTATTAAATGACAAGACAGGAATGGAACAGTATAGAAAATTGTTACCAGTGTTTTCAATGCTAATTTTTGTTATTTTAAATGAGTAAAGAAAATTATTGGAGACATTAAAGTCACAATCAAAAAGAAAGGTTACTTTGTTGTGATCGGTGTTCAAAGAAAAAAAACAAAGATTTAATCAAAGGTTTTACACTCTTTAGATGTGAGCTTTCCCAGGTAATTTACCTGTCGTAAATCAAGAGGTGTTGACAAGGAGGCAACATCTTGAACTTCCAAGATCCGAGACACTCTTTGATCTCTGATCATTTTCAGATTGCTTTTCATCCTTTCTTGACCCTGCAGTTAAGGGTTGACCACCCTAGCAGTTATGTAATAACTAGCATATTATTTAATGTAACAGTCAAATGTCTACATTAACAACAACCACACACAAAGTAGTAAATATTTTGGTCATTATATATCTCATTTAATAGTTTATTATTATTACATGTCATTCAGCAGACGCTTTTATTCAGAGTGACTCACAACTGGAGCACTCATTCTTACACCGATAGCAGCAGCTACCTTGCAAACCTTTTATATACAATATATGGTGCAAACTAACTATCGGGAGCAATTTATGCTTCAGGGACACTTGGACATGTGTCGGGGGGACGGGGGATCGAACCACCGACCCTGTAGTTGAGGGTGGACGCCCTCTTTCTTTCCCTTCTTTTTCCTTTTTTTCTCTTCTTTCTTCTCTCTTTTCCTTTTTTTCCTCCTTCCTTCTTTTTCCCCTTCTTCCCCCCTTATCCAGTCTATTGTTCCCCAGCTTTAGCTCAGTCGGTAGAGCATCAGACTTTTAATCTGAGGGTCCAGGGTTCAAGTCCCTGTTCAGGCGAGATCCTTCTTGTGTGCTGTCCTCATCATCCTTGAAAATGTCCTCTATGTGGCCAGTGGCCCATTGGAAGAATGTCTGATGGTTCATTTAGACAGGCCTCAGAAATTTGCAGACTTCACAGCATAATGTTTGTCACATCCACAAGTCTAAAGGGTCTCATCAACCTCAAGTGGATTCTTCAAGATGTGGTTTATTTGGGCACAATTTGGAAAGGCCTCAGTAACTTGCTGACTGAATCTCTTGGAAGTATTCATATCACTTTCCCAAGTCTATAAGTTCCCATTTGTATTTTGGCACCAAATGACATTTAGCATACCTGGCAAGCTTTTGACCTTTGTGCATATGCCCAGTTGGTAGAAAACTTGGCTACTCCCCGTCGGGGAATCGAACCCCGGTCTTCCGCGTGACAGGCGGAGATACTGTCCACTATACTAACGAGGACTGAAAAGGTGAGAATTTTCGGCCAAAAATCGAAAATAAAATTTAGCATGCCTTCTTGTCTGCTGTCCGCATCATCCTAAACATCTCCTCTATGTGGCCATTTCCACATTGGAAGAATGGTTGATTTAGACAGGCCTCAGGAACTGAGGTCTAAAAGGTCCCTTTTGTGTAGTGTCGTGTCTATCTCGTTCCGCCTCTGGGCGTCTTATATTTGGTCCTCTTTCGAAGCCTGGATATTTTATTGTCCTTGAAGCCTGAGCCGTGTGTCAGATTTTGGCAGTTAGTCGTGCGGTCTCTTGTGCTGTCTATCTGAATGTCTCTATGTGGCGTGCCATGAAGATGGTGTGGTTTTGAAGGCGATTGCGCTTACAGTAGTTTGTCAACAAGTCTAAAGGTCTCAACCTCATGGATCTTCAAGATGGTTATTTGGCAATTGGAGGCCTCAAACTGGCTGATCTCTTGAGTATTATCACTTCAGTATACTGATTGCATCATTTATATGAAGTTTGACTTTGTGTATGCAGTGTAGAATGGCTATCCGGGAAGATTCGTGAACGAGTCTTCACTATCACGAAATGAATGCCAAAACAATAATTATCTTGTGGTCCTCTAACTTCCTCTTCATTTAATTGAATGGTGATTTAACACTAGAACTAGTCAAAGGTCTTTTGTGTGTCTGTATCGTTCCGCCGGTTAATTTGCTTGAAGCGAAGCCGTCGGAGGACTTTAGAGGTCGTTCAGCCCGTTCAGGGATTTGTGCTGTCACATCCTGAAAGTCTAGGGCTGGGCGAGTATTAAGGCCTCAATTTGATCAGTTGTTTGTCATCCAAATAGGGTTCATCACAATGGTTTTAAGAGTATTGCATTTGGAAGGAGACGTAGTTGGAGTTCTACTCCAGTTATAAGTTCCATTTTTTGCCAATACATTTGCTACTGCAGCTTGACCTTTGGTCATGTAGAAACTGGCTATCCTGGGGAATGACCGTCTCGCGTGAAGGCGGGATATGTCCCTATACTAACGGATGAAGGAGAATTGGCAAAAATAAAATTACTTGTCTGCGTCGTCTCTAATCTCTCTTGTGGCATTTCCACTTGGAAGAATGGTGATTGACAGCTCGATGGGTCTAAGGTCCTTTTGGTGTCGTGTCTATCTGTCGCTCTGGGTCTTATTTTGGTCTCTTTGAGCCTGGATGCTCGTCGGTAGAGCTGACTTTTATCTGAGGTCCAGGGTTCAGTCCCTGTTAGGCGAGATCCTTCTTGTTGCTGTCTCTCTCCTTGAATGTCCTCTATGTGGCCAGTGGCGGATGTGTGTATTGACAGGCCTCAGAAATTTGCGACTTCCAGATAATGTTTGTCACATCCACAAGTCTAAAGGTCTCATCAACTCAAGTGATTCTTCAAGATTGGTTTATTTGGGCACATTTGGAAAGGCCTCGTAACTTGTGACTGAATCTCTTGGAGTATTCATCCTTTCAAGTTTAGTTCCCATTTGTATTTTGGCACAATGAATTTAGCATACTGGCAGCTTTGACCTTTGTGCATATGCCCAGTGTAGAAAATTGGCTATCCCCGTCGGGGAATCGAACCCGGTCTTCCGCGTGACAGGCGGAGTACTGTCACTATACTACGAGGACTGAAAAGGGAGATTTTCGGCCAAAAAATCGAATAATTAGTGCTTTTGTTGCTGTCGCTCATCTAAACTCTCCTCTTGTGGCCTTTCACATTGGAAGAATGGTTGATTTAGACAGGCTCAGGAACTGAGGTCTAAAAGGTCCCTTTGTGTAGTGTGTGTCTATCTGTTCGCCTCTGGGCGGTTTATATTGGTCTCTTTGAGCTGATAGCTGTGTAGGCATCACTTTTAATCTGAGGGCAGGGTTATCCCTGTTCAGGGAGATCCTCTGTTCGCGTCCATCATCTTGAATGTCCTCTATGTGGATGATGGGAGAATTCGGTCATTAGACAGCTCAGAAATTTGCAGACTTCAGCATTGTTTGTCACATCCACAATCTTAAGGTTCCAACTCAATGGTTTCAAGATTTGGTTATTGGGCACAATTGGAAAGGCCCGTAACTTGTGACTGAATCTCTTGGAGTATTCATTCACTTTGCAGTCTATAATTCCTTTGATTTGGCACCAATGACTTTAGCATACTGCAACTTTTGACTTTGTGCAAGCCCAGTTGGTAGAAAACTTGGCTATCCCCGTCGGGAATTCGAAACCCGTCTTCGCTGGCAGGCGGAGATATGTCCATATACTAAGAGGACTGAAAAGGTGAGATTTCGCCAAAAATTGTAATAAAATTAAAGTCCTTCTTGCTCTGCGATCTCTAAACATTCTTATTTGGGCCATTTCGACATGGCAGAATGGTTGATTTTGAAGGCCTCAGATACTGTGTCTAAAAGGTCCCTTTTGTGTTGTCGGTCTATCTCGTTCCGCTCTGGCGGTCTTTATTTGTCCTCTTTGAAGCTGGATAGCTCTGGTATCGCATCGATTTAATCAGAGGGTCCAGGTCAGTCCCGTTCAGCAGATCTTCTTGTGGCTGCTCTCACCTTGAAAATGCCTATGTGGCCATGGCCATTGAGAATGTCGATGTTAATTTAGACAGGCCTCGAAATTTGAGATTACGATTATGTTTGTCAGATCACAGTCTAAAGGTCACACCTCAGTGGATTCTTCAAGTTTGGTTTATTTGGGCACAATTTGGAAAGGCCTCGTAACTTGTGACTGAATCTCTTGGAAGTATTCATTCACTTTCCCAATCATAAGTTCCCATTTGTATTTTGGCACAAATGAATTTAGCATACTGGCAAGCTTTTGACCTTTGTGCATATGCCGTTGGTAGAAAACTGGCTACTCCCGTCGGGGAATCGAACCCCGTCTTCCGCGTGACAGGCGAGATACTGTCCACTATACTAACAGGACTGAAAAGGGAGAATTTTCGGCCAAAAATCGAAAATAAATTTAGCATGCTTCTTGTCTGCTGTCCGCATCATCCTAAATCTCCTTATGTGGCCATTTCCACATTGGAAGAATGGTTGATTTAGACAGGCTCAGGAACTGAGGTCTAAAAGGTCCCTTTGTGTAGTGTCGGTCTATCTGTTCCCTCTGGGCGGCTTATATTTGGTCCTTTTGAAGCCTGGATAGCTCAGTCGGTTAGGCATCAGACTTTTAATCTGAGGGTCCAGGTTCAATCCCTGTTCAGGCGAATCCTTCTTGTGCGTCCTCATCATCCTTGAAATGTCCTCTTTGGGCCTTGGAGGCTGATGGTTATTTAGACAGCCTCAGAAATTTGCGGACTTCCAGCATAATGTTTGTCACATTCCACAAGTCTAAAGGGTCTCATCAACCTCAAGTGGATTCTTCAAGATGTGGTTTATTTGGGCACAATTTGGAAGGCCTCAGTAATTGCTGACTGAATCTCTTGGAAGTATTCATATCACTTTCCAAGTCTATAAGTTCCCATTTGTATTTTGGCACCAAATGAATTTAGCATACCTGGCAAGCTTTTGACCTTTGTGCTATGCCCATTGGTAGAAAACTTGGTACTCCCCGTCGGGAATCGAACCCCGGTCTTCCGCGTGACAGGCGGAGATACTGTCCCACTATACTAACGAGGACTGAAAAGGGAGAATTTTCGGCCAAAAAATCGAAAATAAAATTTAGCATGCATTTTCGGCCAAAAAATCGAAAATAAAATTTAGCATGCCTTCTTGTCTGCTGTCCGCATCATCCTAAACATCTCCTCTATGTGGCCATTTCCACATTGGAAGAATGGTTGATTTAGACAGGCCTCAGGAACTGAGGTCTAAAAGGTCCCTTTTGTGTAGTGTCGTGTCTATCTCGTTCCGCCTCTGGGCGGTCTTATATTTGGTCCTCTTTTGAAGCCTGGATAGCTCAGTCGGTAGAGCATCAGACTTTTAATCTGAGGGTCCAGGGTTCAAGTCCCTGTTCAGGCGAGATCCTTCTTGTGTGCTGTCCTCATCATCCTTGAAAATGTCCTCTATGTGGCCAGTGGCCCATTGGAAGAATGGCTGATGGTTGATTTAGACAGGCCTCAGAAATGTGCAGACTTCCCAGCATAATATTTGTCACATCCACAAGTCTAAAGGGTCTCATCAACCTCAAGTGGATTCTTCAAGATGTGGTTTATTTGGGCACAATTTGGAAAGGCCTCAGTAACTTGCTGACTGAATCTCTTGGAAGTATTCATATAACTTTGCCAAGTCTATAAGTTCCCATTTGTATTTTGGCACCAAATGACATTTAGCATACCTGGCAAGCTTTTGACCTTTGTGCATATGCCCAGTTGGTAGAAAACTTGGCTACTCCCCGTCGGGGAATCGAACCCCGGTCTTCCGCGTGACAGGCGGAGATACTGTCCACTATACTAACGAGGACCGAAAAGGTGAGAATTTTCGGCCAGAAAATCGAAAATAAAATTTAGCATGCCTTCTTGTCTGCTGTCCGCATCATCCTAAACATCTCCTCTATGTGGCCATTTCCACATTGGAAGAATGGTTGATTTAGCTCATCACAAGTTATCCAAAGGCTGCAGCCAGAAAAGGAACCCAAAAACGAAAAATAAATGTCAAGCTGTATCCTCACTGACACCCCAGAGAAGGAAAGAATAGAGCAGGAAAAGGCAGCTAGCATGCAAAGGAAAAAAGGGCAACAAAATCAAAACAACCCAGTGCATCCCAATCTAGAGCAGTTGCCAAGGCTACAGTAAGTTATGTAGGCCTATTTGTCAACTTGACAATGCAATTAAACTTTCAAATTTAGTTCTGCTTTCTTGCCTTCTTTTCAATATTATTCCCATTAAGATGACATTGTGACAAACAACCCCATAGTGTATGACAACCATGATTGTCACAATGTGTAAGGGTGTCTTTGATGATTAATTTCTTCTTTATTACAATAAGATAGAAAAAGTGAGGGGTACACATTTCAAGCCAACACCTTAAGCTTCAATGTAATGTAGGAATGACTATCGAAAGATGTTTAGGTGATGAGCAATTCTCAGTAGAGTAAAAAGTGTGCCTACTTACCCCGTTCTCCCCTACTATAGAATAAATAACTAAATACATCTTCACCTCATCACTTGATATTGTGGAAAGACTTGAGGCAGTGGTGGATGATGCCATCTTTAGTAACTATAGCTTCTTGTCCTTGAAGGCCACCGTAGCTTCTGTAAATTCTCCCAGAAAAGGGAGGGGTTAGCAAGGGAAATGCACCAAATATTTTAAAGTTCCTCGTAGCTCCTTTAAGTTGAGCAAATAGTGGTGTGTGCATACAATATTTTAGTAAGAACCAATTGAAGTGTTTGTTTTCGTACAAATATTTGTGCTTGGTCATGTAAAATTGGTCTGGCTGAAAGGGACTATCGTGGCTGTATATTAGATGGTAGGCTATAGAAGACACGCACACACACACACACACACACACACACACACACATAGACACACACACACACAGAACACACACACACACTAGACAGACACACACACACACACACACACACACACCACACAGCTGTCTTGTGTCTGGATGTGTTTGGTGCAGTGCAGCTCAGGTGGAAACTGAACTACGACAGAGAGCAGAGAGAGAACCAAGTATCAGTCGCTAGCAATCAAATCACTGCTGTGCCTTTGGCTGGTGTGTGTGTGTGTGTGTGTGTGTGTGTGTGTGTGTGTGTGTGTGTGTGTGTGTGTGTGTGTGTGTGTGTGTGTGTGTGTGTGTGTGTGTGAGTGAGTGAGAGAGGGAGGGAGAAAGAGAAAGAAAGAGATGGACAGAGAGAGAGGG
>CM047511.1:32233254-32255754 GCA_026122265.1 Ammodytes dubius | reverse complement strand
TGTGTGTGTCTTTGTGAACACATTTTTAACCATGCATCGTTCTGATTGTCTAACAGGGAAACGAGGGCGCAGGAACAGTGTGGGTTCATTGGACAGCACTGTTGAGGTAAGATTTGGGGGTTGAGAGCTGAATGCATGCATCACAGAATGACCTTGGGTTCCAATCCCAATCCTTCCATACTATTTAGTGTGCCAGAAAAAAATGTAGGCTGTCCCAATACATGCAATTGCATTCTGTAGTATGCAAAGCCGTATACTAAAGTATGTAGTGTAGTAAATAGAAAAAGTTTGTGATTTGCAACGCAGGGCTAGCCATCAACAGGAAACAGTATAATGACAAAACATTTCTAGAAATTTTTTTTTTAATCTTGAAGAAAAATCTTTAAAAAAAATATAGATTTTTTTTTACTTGAAAAATTTTAAAAAAAATCTTTAAAAAAAAAAAAAAAAAAAAAAAACATCTTATAAATATCTAAATGTTTCTTGATAAAGGACAAAAATTTTTTTTTTAAATGTTGAAAATTAAAATGATCTTAATGGCAAAAAAAATGTCTTCCTCTCTCTCTCTCTCTCTCTCTCTCTCCCTCTCTCTCAGGGTTCGATCATCAGCAGTCCTCGTCCCCACCAGCCCCAGCAGCGCCCCCTGCCTGCCGTCGGTCTGCCCTACGGTCCCGTCATGGTCCCCCCCTCCCCAGCCGCCTATCGGCCTCACCGCCCCGCGCAGAGCCCCGGATCAGGGGTGGGTGGTGGGCCGGGGCTCTGTCACACACAGGGGGGGGTCTCCAACACCTCCAGCACCTCCCCACTGGCTTTGGGGAACTTCTTCGGCAGCCGCAGAGGCAAGATCCCCCTTCCTTTGACCATGGCTATGAATATGACTTCACAACAGCCGAGTCCGATTCCTCAACTACAACAACAACAGGCTCCACAGAGTCCTTTGATGATTTCGTCACCTCCACACTACCCGGCGCCCGCACCCCCTTCCCCCTGCCTCTCCTCCCCATCGCAGGGCCTCGGTTTGGGGGAAGCGGGAGGCTCCGGAGGGGGGTCCAAGCTCCAGGCTTTGCACGCGCAGTACTGCCACACTGCAGGAGGGGGAGGGGGGGTCACTGGGCCGGCGAGTCCACTGCCCCCGCCGCCGTACCACCACCATCACCGCTTCCACGTGCAGAGCGTTCCCCAGCATCACGCACTCACACACAGGTACATTCTTCCAATGTTAGATAGATGGATGGATGGATGGATGGATGGGTAGATGGATGGATGGATGGATGGATGGATGGATAGATAGATAGATAGATAGATGGATGGAGGACGGACGGACGGGACGGTACGGACAGACAGACAGAAGAAAATTCAGTTATTAAATCTTAACCTGTTTCTTTCTTTCTGTCTCTCCCAGGTTTTCGGCGCCCCCAAGACGTCAGGGCCCGGTCAGCATCGCTCCGCCCCACGCAAGGGTCTCACAACACGGACCGACACACCCGCGTTACAACCTCCCCTCCGGCTTTATCACCCCGCCTCCCCTGTCCCCTCACTCCCCGCTAACCCCTACCACTCCACACACACTCTACCACTCTGGCAAACTCCCTCTCACCCTCTCACACTCGCAGCCCCATCCGCACGCACACACACACTCACACAACCACGCCGTGCACAACACACACACACACACGCACTCTCACCCACACAACCAAGCCGCGCACACACACTCTCACAACCAATCCGCGCACAACACACACTCTCACACACACATCCCAGCCGGGCACACCTCTCTCACACACACAACCAAGCAGCGCACACGCACTCACACACGCACAACGTTGCCGCGCACACACACTCTCACACACACAACCAATCGGCGCTCGCACACGCACACTCTCCGCTCAGCCCTTCGCAGGCCACTCATTTCATTTTCTCCACACCCCCGCCTCAAACTCCGTCCGCGCGCCTGGTTTCGGGGCCTCAATTCCCCTTAGCGCTTTCGCCAATCCCCCCTCCACCTCCACACTCCCCTTTACCACCTCCATCCAACACCAACACGCAGCAGCAGCAGCAACAAGGCCCCAAAACAAAGCCCGTCAGTCGGATAAGCACGGTCGTTTGACGCGGCGAACGACCAGGAGGTTTAATAAGCCAGCAGGGGTCATTAGCCATCGTCGCAACAGGGTAGTAGCGAGAGGAGACAAGAGTAGTGGACAGATGCAGTTGTGTCAACGAAGCGGACGCCACCGGTTGAGGAGACGCGCCCTGAGAGCAGGCAAGAGGAAGCTTCTCAGTTTGTGTTATTTTCATATTCAATTCCCTCGCGTGAAGTGAGAAAGACAGACAAACTCCAGGAGCGACTTTAGACAAGGACGTAAATAAAAGGTGTTTTTTTTGTCACATGAAGCTAAAAAAACTCCCTTATAGTCCAGCCGTCTTGGTGAATAAACTGTATATCTCTTCATCGATCCTACCCTTCGAAATGGGGACTTCAAGAGGACGCACGTGTGTGTGTGTGTGTGTGTGTGTGTGTGTGTGTGTGTCTGTGTGTGTGTGGTTCTTCACATGTTATTATGGCCAGTGGTTGTATATTTTTTTTAAGAACATTTTTTGGGGCATTTTCCATGCTTTATTAGACAGTTTTGGAGAGACAGAGATGAAATGGGACAGAGAGGGGAATGACATGCAGAGAACGACCCGGGCTGGATTCTAACCCGGGTCTGCTGTGAAGAGGACTGAGCCTCTATGGAGGGGGGGGGGGCTCTAACCAAAGCCGTTGTAACATTTAATGTTTAAATTTTACCAAACAAATTACAAGAAAAAAACCATATACATGAATGGAAAAAAAGTGACATAATTTGGCTTAGGAAGACTGAGTTTGTGAATATCTGTGATTAAGTTTGGACCAGTCAAAAAGGTTAAAAAATACCCTTACCCTTATAGAGTGTCCGGGCACCCCACTAATAATATGGTAATACATCTACGGTGCCCACCATCTCTACCATTGTGTCCTTGAGCAAGACACTTAACCCCAAACTGCTCCAGGGGCGCTGTACTATGGCTGACCCTGTGCTCTGACCCCCTCTGTGGAGTGTGGGAACTTGAGAGGGGAGATGAGAAAAGACGAATTTCAATGTGCCTCGTGTAAATTGACTTATAAAGATAACTTAACTTAAATGTTACGACGGCTTGCGATAGACAAAATGTTTGTGAGTTTCCAGAAAGGTTCGGGGACCAGACGTGAAATGAAGGGAACAGTGCCTGTGGAAAAAAATGCGACGAATAATTTTACCATATCAACAAAAAAATTATTAAAAAAAATATCACTTTAGTCATGCACTAGTTTGTTTTCCGCACAAAAAGCACTTGTACTTTTTTTTTCTTAATAATATTTTTTTTTTTACATTTTATGTTTTTAACAGTTTTTTATTTTTATTTATTTTTAAATTTTTGGTTGTTGACATGTTACAAAGCCATGAGATGTTAGTGAGATGCAGAAGTGTTGAGCATTATATACGGTGCAGTTTCTGAGTCTTAGACAGGCATGCATGACCTGTGCAATATCTAATGAGTGTCAAAAATGTGTTTGAAAAAAAAATCTTATATGCAGGGGGAGGGATTTGGTGTAGTTTGAATTTTTGATGCCCCAATCCAGCATTTATTCCACTTTTTCAATATACAAAGTGCATTAGTGAAGGTAACTGAAAACTTCACTTTCGACATGGACAATAAACGTTTTTTTTTTTAAACTTAAAAATAAGCCATCATTATATAATAACAAAAACTACAGGTGTCTTTTTAACCTTTTGTGTTTTGCAAAAATAACTTAAAAAGGAGAAGTAAGTGATATTTTTTGGTTAATACACGTGTTAAATCACTCGCTATTCATACAGCAATCACTTAAACAATATGCACAGTTCATAACAAAGGTCTACCAGTCATTCAGCTTTGCAGTTATTGCCAGATAAAAATTTTAATTATCCCTCTCGATTTTATCCAATCAGGAGACAGAGCGCTATAAAGAGGCGGGGTCTCTGTGCCCGTGAACGATGACTCGCTGCTCTCCATCGCGGCACTATCTGATGAAGACGGCTGTGTGTTCATGTGGTGGTGACGTATAGGGACGAGGGAGGGGACTGCTAACTGCTAGTCACTGACAGGGAGTTAGCTAAAAAGGACCAAATATCACTTACTGCTCCTTTAAAGCCTTGAGTGTTTGTGGATAACAGGGTTTCAGCACAGCAAGGGGGCGCTACACTGCTGTTTATTCGGATTGGGACTTTAAATATAGAGGGTTTGTTGACGTTTGACATGTGTAAAATACCCAATAATTTATTCTTGTAAAGGCGGACGTAACTAATGAATGCTTCCCTTGCTAGTGTCACAGCATATTTTGAAGGTATAAGCCTGAATTTGTCGGAAATTATAATATGTGTAAACTGTATTCCATGCTCTGTATCGTGTGTGAAATAGGCATGGGCAGAAAATACAGCGGTTTCAAGGTACTGCTCTCAAATGTGTTCTTTGAAAATGTCTCCGTAAAAAAACGAAAAGAAGACAGAAATCTACCAAAAAAACTATCCTTTTTCATTTTTTAAACAACATATAGAATATTATGAACATTAATCAATTTGTATGATAACTAGGGATGGGCATTTTGAGAAATTTCCTTGCTCGATCATCGCTAGAATTATCGAGCAATTATCGATTAATCATTAACTTTTTATATAGGCTATATTAAAATTCCCGTTGGTAGAAAATACAAAATGCAGCATGTTTTTATCAATTAAATCTTTATTCCAACAATAATGTATAGGCCAACAATAATACAAGACAGTTAACTTGAAGACCTACCTACAACTGTTTAACAGTTTTAAAATAATAAATACAGGCATTATAGGTTATAGGCCTATGCGGCGCTCGTAAAGGCCGAACAATGCGCCTACAGGCGCTCTTAAAGGTTTGGAAACGCTTCAACAAGACTAAATCTGAATTCCAATTACTATAAGTAGTCTACTATCGGCCAACAATAATCAAACAAGGCAGTACAAGTGGGCATTAAACTGTATAACTGTTTTGAAAAAAAGGGAAAAAAAGGCCGACAGGCTGCAGCCGGCGCTCGGAAAGGCTCGCAACAAAAAGATGAGCCACACATTTAGAAACAATTGCATGAACTTGCCTATCTAAAAGCAATACCTTAGTGAACATATATAAGGCTGAACTTGTTGCTAAAATGTCACAGTTTTGACAAAATGTAACGACTCTAAGAGGCACCAAGCCGAAAGAAAAGCGGAGCGAGAGACAACACACTAAGAAAAAAAAGAGCGACGTACATACGGTGGTGACTGTCCCCACTGTCCATAGCATACAGTACCTCCAGCCTACATATTTTTGTTTAGGAATATAAGCATGTTTACATGCTCGGGGGTCAGACACGAACGCAGCCTTGTAACTGTCAGTCCAGCAGCAGAAAACACCCGCTCTGACGGGACCGAAGTTGCAGGGATGCAGAGGTATTGTCGCGCCAACTTTGACAGCCTGGGGAACCTTCTTCCTTTCACTTTCCACCAGTCGGTAGGGTTGCAATCCAGGGGTGTGGGGGTATCCCTCAGAAAGTTATTAACCTCTGTGTCAATGCCAGTGTCCAGTATAGTGGAGTATTGCTCCCCGAGGAGTAGTGCCATATAGCGGAAGCCTGTGTGGCGGCGGCTCCAGTGTTTGCGCTCCCTTCGTCCGCCGCGTGCCGCCCAGCCTGCTCGATAGCCTCCTGGCCTGTCTCCACTGCTTCTCCCAGTTCAACTAATTTCGCATGTGCACGTCTCCGTTTTTTACATTAGAAATAATAAAACATCGTGCCCTGGTGGTTAGATTTGTTATTTCTTCCACATAGTGATATTCAATTAAATGCTTCAAGACTCACAGTATGCAATACAACGTCCTTTTGATCGATAACAATATAAATTGATCGACACATTTCTTAACGAGCAATTATCGAGCATCGATTAATTATGCCCATCCCTAATGATAACCAACATTGAATTATTCTAAACAAAACTGAAATCAAAGCAGTACTTTACTGTAAGTGAGCAGCTCAGAAACACATTTCTCTTCTAGTAAAAGTTAAGATGAAGAAATATTCTGAACATTAATAAACTTGTCTGTGAAAATCCTGTGTGTTCTAGAACCTTAGAACAGTGTGACAGAGATAATGGCGGGATTGAAACATTGACTTTTTCATATCGCGGTAGAGCTGCAACGATTAATCGATTAATTGATTATTAAAATAATCGCCAACTATTTTGATAATTGATTAATCGTTTTGAGAAATTTTTTAATAAAAAAAAAATCCAAATTCTCTGTTTTCAGCTTCTCAAATGTGAATATTTTCTGGTTTCTTTAATCCTATTATGAGAGTAAACTGAAATATCTGTGTGTTTTGGACATAACAATACATTTGAGGATGTCAACATGGGCTTTGGAAAACTGATCAACATTTTTCACCATTTTATGACATTTAACGGGCCAAACCACTAATCGATTAATAATCGATTAATCGAGAAAATAATCGACAGATTAATCGATTATCAAAATAATCGTTAGTTGCAGCCCTATATCGCGGTGTAACTTGAAACCGGTTATCGGCCCATGCCTAGTGTGAAACCTCTTAAATGTTGCCAAGGAAGGAGATTAGCCCTGCGTTCCAATCCCCCATACTTTCTGCTATTTAGTATGGTAGAAAAAAAAGATTTAGGATGTCCCGATTCTTGTGGTGAGATTTAGTATGCTTAGAAATACCCGGATGCCCTACTACATCCGGACGAGATTTTTAGTGTGGAAAACAGCATGCTATTTGGGCGATTCTGACCCACAATCCAGTGCGCACCGGAAGTGACGTCACTTTGACGGAGCCTCAGTATGAAAACAACCAGGGATGCGACGGATATAAAAGCAAGAGGCAAGATCAAGGCGCAATGTTATGATGAAATAAATAAGTAAAAGTATGTCCCAATTGTAGCATACTGCATGCTAACTAGATTATTTTTATGGTCAGATGTAGTATGTAGAATAGAGAAAAGAAAGAGTATGAGATTTGGAACGCAGGGTCTGTTGAAAGGTGCCAAACAGGGTGCAGTCTGGGAAATTGAGTCTTTTGTTTCCCTGCCTTAGATGAAGCCAAGGAGTTGAAGTCCCTAAATAAACAATATCTTCTCATAAAGTGACATTTCTCAACATGGACAATGACTGGTGATGCTAACTGAACCGGGTGGAAAATTAACATTAAGAATTCAATTTGGAGAATAAATTCAATTTGGAGAATAAATATTGTTTTCAAACAAACATTGGTTAGATAGATAGATAGATAGATAGATAGATAGATAGATAGATAGATAGATAGATAGATAGATAGATAGATGATAGATAGATAGATAGATAGATAGATAGATAGATAGATAGATAGATAGATAGATAGATAGATAGATAGATAGATAGATAGATAGATAGATAGATAGATAGATAGATAGATAGATAGATAGATAGATAGATACAAAGACAGATAGATAGACAGACAGACAGGCAGGCAGGCAGGCAGGCAGAAAGACAGACAGATTATTAAAAAACTATGTTGTGTTAATTTCCCACCCAGTCCAGAAGTTAATATCCCACTTTCTTTCACTACTTGAGTTTCCAAAAAGTAAAAAAGAAAATGTGAATACGGTGCCTTCAGATCGAGATATATGCTTCAATATAACATGTGTAAAAAAAAGACTACCTTTGAATCAGTAATATATTGATTGTATTCATTCAAAATGACAATATTAAGCCATTCTACTTGTTCAAACAAAGACTTATAAGGAACCTGAAAACTGGACCTAATGGACATATTAAAGGACTCTGCTGACATCTCAAAGGAGGACACAGGATTGCAGAATTTTTGTTTCATGCGAATTCATCTTGGAACAATCTCATTTTTACACTTTTTTTATTTTTTAATAATTTTTTTGGCTTATGGACTTTTTTTTTTTTATTTTTTTAATTAGCGCTATATCTGTTGGCTGACATTTTTTTAGGACAAAATGCTAGATTGTGAAAGCCTGCATTATTCAGCCTATATGTTAGTCACACTGTCTATAGCAGATTGTTTTCATTTTCTCAACAACACAAAAAAAACACTTTATTTAAAAAAAAGTATTGTTATTTTTTTCCGTCCATTTTGATAGAGCTCACTGGATCATGTGTTAGAAAGTTACGCTCACCATTTAAAATACTGTACCAGCCATTTGTATTTCTTATTCGACTAGAAAACTAACCTCTCTCAGTGCTGATATGATGATGGGAACATCGCTTGAATGCAAACACATATTTAATTTTAATTTTCTTCTGTGATAACGTGAATGCGCCGACTGACTGTAGATATCAACTGTACAGTGTGTTCTGTTCTATTTTTCGTCGGGGCCATTGGCATCGATTTGTAAACTAAAAGGTTCTAAAATTGCTTGAATTAACAAAACGTATACATGCTCTAAAAACCAAAAAGTGTATCAGGGTTCTTCAGTATATTTTAGAATAATATAAAAAATAAAATAATAAAAAAATCATTAGATGTTTTTTTTTTTTTTTTAATCTTTTTGTCAGACCGGACCCTCCCCACTTTCTGTTGTTATGTGGAAGGGCATGCCCCTGATTGGTTCATGTAGTCGTCAATCTAGCCTCCAGTCAGACCGGACCCTCCCCAACTTTCTGTCTGTTAGTGGAAGAGCACCCCTGATTGGTTCATGTAGTCGTTGAGGTCAACATGGTATCGACGAATAAGCTTGTAAGACATCGCTGGTCTGACTGGAGGCTAGATTGACAACAAATGAACCAATCAGAAGCTGCCTTCCACTATAAGGGAAGTGCATTAGGTCAGAATGCAGGGCCCTGATTGGCCAGACTAATCTGTGGGTGAGAAACAATACGTGAAGATGTAATGGGTCCATTTTTTAGTTTTAAATCTGAAGAACCCATTTGACTTTTTAGAGTGTGCTACTGATATTATCAATATTGTTGTGTGGCAAGCTTCTACTAACATAACGTACTCCTTGGGCTGTTTTGTATTTTTTTAGCAGTTTTTTAATTTTGTCATGTGCTTACGACTGTGAGATTTATTTTTCATTATTTTCATTGATTTGAGCACTTATGGAATTACAAAAAAAGCGAAAAAAAAATTAACTTTTAATATGTTTACAACAAAAGCAAGATTTTTTTTTTCTGTGATTAACATACAACAACTAATATGTTCTAATATTTTGAATACCAACTGCTATGACTACCTTCAGCCACCCGCGCATGCTTGGGGAAAACACACGCACACGTAAATCCAAGTAAATGGATCTCGCAACTTTTAAATAACTTTTTATTAATAAACAAGCAACACTTCAGCGACCAAAAAAAAACCTGTTTCAAAACCCTTCAAATAAGGAGCACGTTTTTGGTCTCTGTTATGTATCTCTACAGTGGCCGCACATTAAAGGTGCTCCGAGGAAGTTTCAGTTTGTGTTCATTCTAGCGCCCCCCTTTGGACTAAAGCGGTAGTGTTTTTACCACGCCAGCTGTTGTTCCTGGGAGAGCGTGTACCCATGACAAAGGCATTAAGAAAAACTATATAAAAACAGCATTATTTGCACTGATGGTCTCGTTTCTGCTGTTACATGTAATTTATGATCATCAGAGGAAAAATGAGACTGTTTTCAGAAATATTTAAAAATTCCTCGTAGCACCTTCTAAATTTAACACATCTAATACCAACAATTAAGAAACTAGGATTAATCTAACAAAGTTCTCGTAAAGGAAATACACAGCATTTGACCTCGTCCCACTGCGTGCCCAAACTAAATCAGGGGCACATCCTCACTAAAGTTCCCCACTTTAAAGGTCCATACCCAGGCTTTTGCATGTTGTACCCGGCTTTCAGCGACTTTCAATATTATGTACTTTAATTTAATAACTGCGGAACATTTTTGAGGATAAACTTGACGGTAAAATTGGAAAGATGTTGTAACTTCCGGGATCAATAACTCATAAGCAAAACTGTATTGAAACATTAGGGTTAGGGTTCCGGGTTAGAAACATTTGAAAATTTAAATTTAAAATTTCAAGGCAACTGTCAGCACTAGAATTTTGAGATTTAAGGCTAAAACACACACACACACACGCACCACACACAACACACACACACAACACAGGATCAAGTTAGGGGTTCAAGCAAGAAAATGTTTTGCATGGTTTTCAGAAAAAAGTCATGTAATTAGTAGTATTCAGTTAAAGAAAATGCAGAAAAAAACCCAGGTATGGTCCTTTAAATGCTAAAATTTGTATATTGTTTTTTTTTCTGCCTCTGCACTATGGGTTTGCATGTGGTTTTCTGCACTGAATGAAACTGTATCATAAACATGAATGTACATATCCATCGTTATTATATGAAAAATAACAATGGGAGTACTCAACTTTGCTCCCCAACTTTGTCTTTACACAAGGAATCGAAAAAAAATCCCTTTTTAACATTCGTAGAAACCGATCCGATGTACAGAATGGAAAAATAAAATAAAATATATAAGTTCATCAAATCTGGTTTGAATAGGGTTAAAAGTGTAGGATTCTTCTGTTCTTCTGTGTAAAGTCAGTGTGTGTATCTCTTTATGAGGGCAACTATGGGGAGAGAGAAAAAAAGGATTTCTTGTTTATAATGTAGAGAGCAAAGAGAGACTGCCAATAGTCCTTGTAAAATTGTTCGAGTAAAGTGTCAAATATGTGTGGACAGAGACAACATTATTTTAAAAACTATGTATGGAACATTTTAGCTGTGTATATAAATATATATTACTTGTACTTTTGTTTTTGAAATTGCAGAGAAATGAAAGAAGAAGAAGAAGTTGAAATATTTATTGCTCTAAAGATATAAAAAAAAAACAATCTGTTAATGTTGATGGAACAGACTTGTGTGTTGTGTGTTTCATTTATTGTTCACCACACACACACACACACACTCCTCACAACACACACACACACACACACACACCCTTGTCGCTCACATACTATATTTGACGTCCACATAATAAATATTCCACAGGGGGGCGCTCTTGGTGTAGTAATTAGAGCACCCGCCCCTAGAGGCTCAGTCCTCTTCACAGCAGACACGTGATGTGAAGTTTTAAAGTGAACTCTCTCTCTCTCTCCCTCTATCTCTCCCTCTCTCTCTCTCCTCCTCCTCTCTCCCTCGTCTCTCCTTCTCCTCCCTCTCGTCTCCTCCCTCCATCCCTCACTTGTCTCTCTCTCTCCCTCCCTCCCTTCTCCCTCCCTCTCTTCCTCTCCCTCCCTCCTCCTCTCTCTCCTCCCGCCTCCCTCTCTCTCTCTCTATTTATATATATATATTTGCCCTCATTAACTCATTATTTGGAAAGGAATTTTTTGTATTTTTGCTAGAGAGGAGAGAGAGAGAGAGAGAGTAAAAAAAGGAAGTAATACGTAATGACTCTGTCACACGTCCCTATCAAATACAGTTTCCTGTCACATTCAAAATAAAATTATGAATGTGCACATTCACCAAAAATAATACAAGTGAATTTCAAACTAAAATCAAATATATATCAAATTACCACAATTGACTTTAATATTATTCACTTCCAAACATTATCTTAAGTGTTAGTGTTCACTAACAATTTAAAAATAACGTGTGTGTGTGTGTGTGTGTGTGTGTTGGTAGCGCGAGTGAGTGTGCGTGCGTGCGTGTGAAACAAAACAAAATCTAAATCCGCTTTAAAGCTGGGGTGGAGGATTTGAGGAGAAAATTGGCAGTTGGGATAGAGATTCGAATCCAAATACCTCAACCGCTCCACTTGTTCTCTTTGGTCCCTCCCTAGGCCCTACCTGACACGCTCTACACCAACAAAGTCGTGCCAAAGTGAATGGACAGTCCCAACAGCCAATAAGAACAGAGAATCGGAGCCTCGCTCTGATTGGTCAAAGTGTACAGCTCATGTTAACTTTGACCAATCAGAAATCCTATACCCCAGCTTTAATGTGTCATTGAACGAGCTGCCTGGTGCACAGAGGAGTGAAATCCTCTGAGATGTGTTCAGGGACAAACCGTTTTTAGCAATAATAAAATCAGTCACAAATAATCTCTATCTACATTAGCTGTTACTAGTAGAAGCCATTTGAACCTGAAAATGAGCACTACATGTTACCTTTAAAGTACACTATAAAAGTACATTAATGTAAAATATACTTTAAATTAAGCACAAAAAGTATATTTGCATTAACTATTGTATAGGGAGAGTGGGGTGAGTTGTACCACTTTTTACTCAAAGTGAGGCCGTGACAGTAATGTCTCCAACTAAAATATATGTATGTATATTTCAGGATGTGGTGCATTAATCAATAACATACAACACTATAAAAGTACAATAATGTAAAATATACTTTAAATTAAAGGAATACTTCACCCATACGGAACCGGCGTTCTATCATTATAAAATCATATTATAATATAATGAATTAGGTTTTTCTTCCCTCAGTCTTCCCTTAGTCTTCCCTTGGCCCAGCTGTCCCGTTAATCCTAACCCTTACTGTGATGTCACAAGAAGGAAACTGTAGGGTTAGACAGTGAGACCATAAAACACTCTTTCTGCCTTTTCTCAGACTAGGATGATCCGATTTTTTTTTTTTTTGCACATTTATACTAAATAGGATCTCCGAGTTCAATACACCTTCATATTCCAACCGGTGAAGTAGGCCTTTAAGCACAAAAAGTACAAGTATACTGTAAAATATACTTTAAATTCAGCAAAAAAGGTGTATACTTGCAATAACTTTTGTATACTACTCATTAAAATTAATTTCTAATAACTAGATTATACGACTTTGTTGCCTGGAACACATAAACAGTTGTGGGCAACAAACAGGAGACCAGTGTTGACGTTTCTGTGGAAGCAACAGCTGTAAAAGCCAGTGACGTGATCCCTGTTTGGGCAGAGTGAGAGGCGGCAGAGGTACAGTGAGACTGTAATATAACCAAATGTCTGCCGGGACGACATGGCACATAGCAGCTTTAAAATGCAAATCATGCAAACAGTGGCATGGAAGGAAAAGAGGAACACACATGAGACCTGAGAATACACACACACACACACACACACACTGGCTCCGGCCTTCGTTGCAGTGGTCGCGGGTTCACATCCGACCCGTGGACCTTTACTGCAGGTCATCCCCCTCCTCCCCCCCTCCTCTCTCTCTCTCTCTCTCTCTCCTGCTTCTCCCTCATCTCTCCCTCTGTCTTCAATAAGCTCTCATCTCTCTCTCTTACTCCGTCACCCCATTTCACCTCTGTACTGTCAAATAAAAGCTTTAAAAATGCTAAAAAATAATTTAGAAAAAATACGCACACAACACAGTGCAAAAGAAAAATTGAAAATAATAACATTTCCATGCTTGGGAATAAGGAGGGCAACTGGTGTCTCCCTTAGAGAGAGGGTGAGACTGTCAGTCATCCTGAGAGACTCAGAGTAGAGCCCACGCCAGTTAAAGGTGCAGTGTGTAGAATTTATTGGCATTTTTCAGAACAGACTTGGTAGAAATGGAAAATAATATTCATCAGTGTGTTTTAAATAATGTATAACCATTGAAAATAAAAGTAGTTTTCTCATTTATTTACTTAGAATAAGCCTTTTATATCTAATGAGAGCGGGGTTTGCCACCATGGAGGCCGCCATTTTGCACTGCCATGATTCTACAGTAGCACAGATGGACAAACTTAATGGCCATATGCATTTTTAAAGTGGCCGTCCTGTGAAATGCACCTGTTGGGAGACAAAGAAGAACTAAAGAATAAATAACTAAATACATCTTCACCTCATCACTTGATATTGTGGAAAGACTTGAGGCAGTGGTGGATGATGCCATCTTTAGTAACTAGCTTCTTGTCCTTGAAGGCCACCGTAGCTTCTGTAAATTCTCTCAAAGGGGAGGGGTTAGCAAGGGAGCGCTGCAACTTAAAAACTTCACCACTAGATGCCGCTAAATATTCCGATATTACACACTGCTCCTTTTTAAGGTGGTTGTGGCATCTGGTAAGTATGCCACCTGGGATGCCGGTTGCCCCCGTGACCCGACCCCAGATAAGAGATAAAGATTGATGGATGGATGGAAAAGGGAGGTGTTTAAAAACGTTTGTGTGACCCTCATACCCCTGGAGAAGCAAAAATATATACATACAAAGGACAAACCCTTGGGGCGCCTTTAGCTCAGTCGGTAAGGCATCCCCCTCCCGGGCTGGGCCCAGCAGCAGACCCGGGTTCGATTCCACCCGCGGTCGTTCTCTGCATGTCATCTCCCCTCTCTGCCCCATTTCACCTCTGTCTCTCGCACTATCAATAAAGCATGAAACATCTTAAAAAAAACTAAAAAAAACAAAGGACAAACCCTTCCCTCCCTCAAATGCATCAATACTGTCATGGTACCTTTTTTTGCTTAAATTAAATTTTTCTATATAAAAGCATAAAAAAATAAGTTAAAAAAAAAACACACACAAACACGTTAGGAGAAAATTCATCTAAATGTGCCAAAAGAAAATACTTGAATTTCATATAGGGAAATCGGGGCTCCTAGAATGTGGTCCCCCCCTCCCCCTCCCCCCATGGCCTAATAAGCCCATAATGTGGAGTCCCACGTATACTAACTGTGCAGAATCACCAACTTCAGAATAATGTATTTAATATTTATTGATGCATTAAGTGCAGCTGGTAAAAGTGGAGTTGCTTTAAATGTCTTTCATCACATCTAATTTTTTATTTTTTTTAAACAGGCTATTCGTGACCTGACAGCCTTTATGTTATTCAAATAAAATATATAATACACACAACACACACACAACACACACGCACACACACACACCACACCCACACACACACACACACACCGCACACACACAACACACACACACACACACCACACACACACACACACACACACACACACACACACACACACACACACCACACACACACACACACCACATCAGACTCTCTTGAATTCTTTAGTTATTTCCACAGTTTGAAACTTTTGAATCAAACTGAACTTTATATTTGACTAATTTAAAAAAATCATCTCTTTTTTGTTTTATTTTTTTAAACAGTCTCATTGGTGACCTGACAGCCTTTTTTTAGTACAGTATAAGCAAACAGTTCTGTCCCATTCTCACTTTGCATGAAGTTTGAATGATGTGCAGGAAAGAAGTTAATGTTTAACTAGTGATTCCTCCCAGCAGCTTCATATCGACGGTCACAGACTGACAGAGGGCAGACGGGGAACAGACAACGATGGAAAAGGTTCTTCTGAGCATCGTCCTGGCTTCAGGTAAGTCTTTTATATATTTATAAATGTTTTACTATAATGTATTGTGAGACGAACACTAGTACAAATAGATGTACAATACTTAGAAATATCGTTTTCATTAGTAATTGTTTTTATCATTGTATATTTTATAATCATAACCGTTTAGGAAAAATCAATAAACGAAAACCTTTTTTATATATAAAATGATTTCAATATGTTCTGGAGACGCATTCATTAATTTCACATCACAAATAACACATAAAAGTTAGTGTGCACTGCAGACTCTCTGTCCCTCTGTGTGTGTGTGTGTGTGTGTGTGTGCACGCCACAGACATGCTGGTGCACGCACACACACACACACTCTCCTCTCTCTCCCTCTCTCTCTCTCTTTCACTCTCTCTCTCTCACACACACACACACACACACACACACACTCTCTCTCTCCCTCTCTCTTTCTCACACACACCTTCTCTCTCTCCCTCTCTTCTCTCTCTCTTACACACACTCTCTCTCTCTCTCCCCCTCGCTCTCTCCCTCTCACACACTCATACACACTCCTTCTCCCTCTCTCCTTCTCTCTTTCTCTCTCTCTCTCTTACACTCTCTCTCACACTCAACACACTCTCTCTCTCCCCCTCTCTCTCCCTCTCACAATTTCTCTTTTTCTCTCACACTCTGTCTCTCTCTCTTTCTCTTTCTCTCCCTGTCTCTCTCTCCTCTCTCCCTCTCTCTCCCTCTCACACACACTCTCTCTCTCACTTTCTCCCTCTCTCTTTCCCTCTCTCTTACACACTCTCTCTCTCACACTCACACTATCTCTCCCTCTCTTTCTCTCTCTCTTACACACTCTCTCTATCTCTCACACTCAAACACACACACTCTCTCACACTCCCCTCCCTCTCCCCTTCTCTCTCTTTCTCTCTACAGTATCTCTCTCTGACACTCATACACACACACACACACTCTCCCTCTCTTTCTACCTCTCTCTCTCTCCTCCCTTTGTCCCTCTCTCTCTCACACACACACACTCTCTCTCTCCCTCTATTGCTCTTTATCTCTCTCTCTCTCTACACACACACACTCTCTCCCTCTCTCTTTCTCTCTCTCTCACACACACACTCCCTCTCTCCTTCTCCCTTTCTCGCTCTCTCTCTCTCTCTCACACACACACACGGGGAGTTGCGGTCGGGCTCCAGTCACAGAAGAAACTTTATAACACCTGTTCAACCAACAACCTGCCTACACGTGGACATGTAGAAAGACATAGACTATATGGCAAACAAATGACCAATCTAACCTACATGCACTGACACCTAAACCCAAGACTATTATTTGGTTATTTATTATTGCCATTATTGACATTTTATCATTATTCATGTCTGTCTCTACAGGGCTGTGTGCTGTCTCCTCACATGCTACACGTCAGTTCCATGTTGTTAATGAAAGGAAGAACTGGACTGAAGCTCAGAGTTACTGCAGAGAACACTACACCGACCTGGCAACTATAGACAACATGGAGGATGTGGACATCCTGATCAACATGACACGTACAGGGGGAGTAAGTTGACTTGTCTCTCTCTCTCTCAATCTGACATTTCAAAGAAAGTTTTTTATGTTTGAGTAAAGTTCCACAAAGGTAGAAGGTAAGTACATAGACTGTACTTCAGAAACATTTTCGTGCTTGTGACCTCTTACCTTTAAACTGGTTCTATTTAAATCAGTGTTGGAGTTAAAATTATCTGGTTTTATCCACACACAAAAAAACTAATGATAAGAGAGCAATTAATAAAAAAGTACAAATGATACAAAAAACTTACATCTTGCTGAATCTGAATTTTAAAGCCACTACGAGTAACTTTGTCCGTTGGCGTCCCCTTTGGACAAAAGTGGTAGTATTTTTACGACGCCAGCTGTCGTAAAGCTGTTTTCTAGCTCGTGCCGGCCGTGCGAGTGTCAAATGATTAGGACGCAATATAGTGCATGTCCGTGTGTTGAAAGTGTGAGGACTCTTTTCGGCTTCGTGAGAGTGGTTAGTGACACAGCATCAACTAATGCCAGTCAGTGCCACACACACCTGATTGCAATGAGTTGATGCAGGTTCACTAACTACTCTCTCGCACGGAGCTGAAAGACGTGTCCTCACAGAAAGCGAATTAACGAGAGACGGCAGTTAGTATGGATCACGATGAGGTAATGTTTATGTTGTTGTAAATAATGACTATTTCAGATAATGGTTATCTGATGATGGTGAAGCAAAGTAAACTTTGTTTTAGTACCAACCGCTCATTCATTTAGGAGTAAACACTGCAGTCTAGTTCACTTCTGTGAAATTGTGTATACGTTGCTTGGCAACGCCCTCTCCCGCCCGTCTATCACTCCCTTTTAGCTTTTAGCTATTCTTGCATTTTCTTTTTTTTTCTTTGATGGTTCAGCCCCGTTATCAGTCATTATGACGACAAATAACTGTCTCAAACAAGGCTCCCGCTCCCCTTCCCTCACCTGGAGGATAGGCTTCTCAAATCGCGTTGCTGCGCCACACTGAAATCTGACCAATACGAATATGTGACCATAGAGCCTGCACGAGCGAACCGAAAATCGGACTGGGTGTGCGACCAGACCAAAAGCAGTAATAAAAACTATATAAAAACGTCTTTCTTTGCACAGATGGTCTCGTTTGCTGTTAAAGGTAATTTATGATTATGAGAGGAAACATGAGGCTGTTAAAAAGATATTTAAATGTTACTCGTAGTGGCTTTAATCTCATTTGTTTATTGCATTTGCTGCTCTATCTTCCCTTTTTTTAACCATCACAATGATACTGTATATGTGTATTGACTTGTTGTGTTTGTGTATTTGATTTGTATTTGCTCCTATTTATTATGTCAAAGCACTTTGTAAACTATTGTTTTTAAAGGTACTTTACAAATACATGTAAAATTATTGTTATAATTTTTGTTTTTCCAACTTTGTAGATTTAAGGTATGTCTGTGTTCTTTTGTTTTGATGCTTACGTCTTTTTCCATTATGATGAAGACAGTTTGTCTGTTTGAACAGTTTCAAGGCCCCAGACCATTACTTCCCCTGTACTCGATAGGCGTCTGTTTCAGCTTCATGTGACAGTTGAGTCTAAAGTAACACGATCAAATATTGCTTTCAGGAGCCGTTCTGGATCGGGCTGCGCCGTACTGACATGTACAGCTGGATGTGGTCACTGACAAACAGCAGTTTCTACAAACACGGAGAGATGGAGTTCAGAAAGTGGTCGCCCGGAAAACCAAGCTTTATAGGCGATGGAAAATACTGTGGAGCGATGGGGGAGGATGGACTATGGAACGATGCACCATGTGAAGTACCCCTAAAGGCAGTCTGCTATTATGTCGGAGGTGAGGATATTAAGTCACACCATATAAGGCAAGGCAAGGCAAGTTTATTTCTATAGCACAATTCAGACACAAGGCCATTCAAAGTGCTTTACAGGGCAAGATTAAAATACATAATACACATTAGAAAAGCGAATGAATAAAACATTTAAAAGCAAATGAATAGAAATAGAACATTTAAATAAAATTAAAATTACAGGTTAAAATGGAAGAAAAGTCTTCAGACTTGATTTAAAAGAGCTGAGAGTTGCAGCAGACCTCAAGTTTTCTGGGAGTTTGTTCCCAACAATAACATATGAGTTTAGTTTCCTGATGTCTCCACTTCTCTGCTTCTCTTCGACACGTCGGCCTATGATGTATTAATCAGTGAAACATACTAACTTTATAAGTGTAACACCTTTCATACAGTTTTTGTACACAACACCTTAGTTTTACAAAATTCAGTGTACATTTTAAGGGATTTCTTTATTATCGTTGATTTGGTAAGACTGTGGGAAAAAAATTCTAAACTAATTGTATATCATACCTCTCCATAACAGTGCCTCTCTGTGGTTTATTTTCAGGGTCAAATGTAGAATATTATATCCTCACCAGAAGCATGTCGTGGACTGAGGCTCAGAGCTACTGCAGAGAAAACTACACAGACCTGGTCAGTGTGAGAAACAATGCAGAGAACGAGAAGGTGAAAGAGCTGGTACCTCCAGGAACAGGAGTCTGGATCGGCCTTTTCAGAGACTCCTGGAAGTGGTCGGGCGGAAGTAATTCCTCATTTAGGTTCTGGTATGAGGGTCAACCTGATAACTATGACGGGGAGGAGGGTTGTGTGTGTGCACACTACTACGACTCTGGAAAATGGAATGACTACTCCTGTAACGGTGTCTGCCCATTCATTTGCTACAATCTAACCGAAGGTAACCCTTTTATTCAAATAAGATGTTGGTTTATTTTAGCATCAAATGTCCCAAATCAAAAATACACTTAAGCAGTCTGGATCGTTTTCCTTAAATTGTTCGGGAGAATTTAGGAGTTATCAGCTGCAGATGATCAGGGTGTGTGCTGAAAATATGCAAAACATGGACGATCAAAATACCATTTTCTTAGTTACAACAAACATGGCCGTATTTATAACAACATTTTGGCACATTCCCTCATTATTAAAATATGCACAAAATGTCCCTCTGAATATATTGATTGCCTATTAAAAATATAAGGAAAAATTGCTACTCTTACGATAGGTAGCGTCAAACTAAATTGTCATTATCAAATGTAATCATAAAGACAAGTACATTTTAATTGCTATTCATAATAATTTTACTGATTAAAGTTTTACGGTTTAGTGCATGAGTATTCAAACTGTAAAGTAATTTAGAATCAAAGGAAATGGGTTTTTGAATCTAGATATTTTTTGTCCCTGGCAGAGTTGGCCCCCGAAGCCGCCGTGATGACAAGGCAAGTGTTCAAGTTGCATCTGCGCGTAGAAGACGGTCAGGATCTGGATGACGAAGCGATGAAGGAAGCTCTCTTGGAGCAGGTAAACCATGTTTGATTTTATTATTATTTTACATTAAAACAGAATAACCTAATTACTCTTAAAAGGAACATTTAAAAAAAAGATTAAGAATGATTGATTTCAAGAAGAGCATTTCATGTTACAACAGCACAAAACAGTGTGAAGAGGTAGAAAACAAACATATTTACAGAGCCTAGACTTTTGGGTGAACACACAATGGACAGGTAGTGGATTATGAGGATATTCATTGATTTTGACTAAGTGATTTTCACAACAAGCGTTCTCCAGAATCACTGACTCCCCCTTTAACAAGAGTGCATTTAGCATTAAGGTTTATCTATGAGAGTGATAATGCTGAGGAGTTTTGTGTCTCAGGTCAAACAGAAGCTGAAGGAGCAGGGGCTGGGACACGTCAAAGTGTCCTTCAGGAAGCAGGCGGATGGAAAGTTCTTCACCAAGGAAGAGAAGGAGACAGAGAAGGAGACAGAGAAGGAGACCACAGCATGCAAAAAGGATGAGTTTTAAACCCCATGTAAACCCAAATCCACTAATTCCTTCTAACTCTGTAATTTGGGGAGTTAGTTTTATGATAGTAAAGCATCTGAAAAGAGTAAAGCGTATCCATCAATCCAAATGTAAGATATTGTCGTTTAAGTTTGATAAATTTGACAGAAATTTGGTTTAGATGAGGCGGGCTATGCTCTTGGTTCTTATTATACAAATATTATTTTGAACCAATCACGACAGTTCTCTGCGCAAACATTCTATTAAAACAATGACTGTTGCCATGGAGACCATTTGATACGGCCACGCCCACACAGTCCTGTCAAATATTCTAGACAGTAAAACTGTTTTTTTTAACTAACTTTTATAATATTTATGAACATTTATTTTCAATCTGATTTTTGTAAAAGCTTATTGACACACCCAACTTTGATATCATATTTTAGACCAGGTTTCCAGAGGCTTTAATGTTGACTCACTTTGTCTGTTTTAATTCCTCAAAGTCCTCATGTAATAGAGCTCCAGCATTCAGGTAATTATGATATGTCACATAAATTATTAGGGCTGTTTTAGACAACTGCCTTAAAACGCTATAAGATAAAACAAGATCAGATAACATTCTGTGGGATAAGATTTGAACACCATTAAGGGAAGACAATTTAATGATATGCAGATCTTTGGTTTCATGAGAAAAACAATTCTTTCTTAATTTAAGATTTATTAGAATAGAAATTTTAGGGATGCTCCGATCTTGATTTTTGAGCTGATACCGATACCGATTTTTAAAGTTTACCCTTTGCTACTTAAAATGTAAATAACTAAGTAATTGTATTGGCTGTCTCTTCTTAGAAAGGCCTAATACATATTATTGTACTCTTATGATGAATTTACATAACATTGTCACTTAGATTAAGGTTGCCCCTTATTAAACACTGATTAAACTCACGAATAGGCCTCCAAATATTTTTCAGTATCAGATATATTGTACTTCATTATGCATTATAAAACAAATGTAAGTGACACATTTGAATTTAGTAACCTCTTCTGATTAAAACAAACCTAAAAATGTGTAATTACTGTTACAGTTAAATGTGATGCAGTAACAATAATGCCGCAGACCTCAACAAAAAATATTTTATTGTCTTAATTAGTTTAGACTAGAGTAAAAAAATTTATGAATAAAAATACATTATTAATAATTAAAAGATCGGCCTTTGCAAATCGGCTGAAAAGCCAATCAGTCATTTGGAGAGAAAATTTGACAGTTTAAATCGGTGGCCGATCGATCGAAGCATCCCTATTTTTAATATAAGATTGTGTGATATATACTGTTTTATTGTCTAGCTGTAGTGTGTCAGACTATATTCAACTTCTGAGTTATATAGAAAATAATTATATGTTTTATTCTTAAGCTGTCATGTTACTCGTGTGATTATAAGTATGTAACTGTAACATCTTCCAAGCAGAGCCGGCCCTACACTTTTGGGGCCCTAAGCAGGATTCAGTTTGAACCAATTTGTGTTAATATAATAAACTAATAAGAGTTAAAGCTGACATAAGGTCCAAACCTGTACATTTAATTTGTAGTGACACAGTAAATTCCATCGCACGTAAGGCCAGAATCTATCTAATCTAGCTACAATTAGATTGTTATTGAATGCTATTTAACAATTCAAGCACTTTCTTAAAGCAGCCACCTCCAGTGCTGCAAACTTTCCAGGAAAAGCTTGTGAAGACACTTCTCCAAGTCTT
>CM047511.1:32219395-32226895 GCA_026122265.1 Ammodytes dubius | reverse complement strand
ATATTATAATTACTTTCTACAAAATCTGCTAGGAAATAAAACCCAAAATTCTACACGCTGCAGGTTTAAAATAAAAATCTTAAAAAATAAATAATAATAACAGTGTCCCCCCCCCCCCCCCCCCCCTGTCTGTCCACACACAGTCTGACCCTGGACCGAGCTGACGCGCTGTGTCCCGAGTCCTACCAGAAGAACTCCCCAGACGAGACCCGGCTGTTGGCCATCGCAGACAACTTCCAGCGCCAGTACACACACCTGTTCCCCGACCGCAAGCCCCTGCTGCTCTGCCCCGTCAACGAGTGTGGTGTCAAGGTAACAACCAACTCTAGGTTACCTGCGTTCCAGTCCCCATACTACCTTTATTTAGTACGGTAGAAAATAAGATTTAGGATGTCCTGATTCTTGTGGCCAGATTTAGCCCAATGTTATACAGTACATTTTCAGTACATGGGGCCCAAAATAAACAAAATATCCCTGTATTTTTTTTTTAATACTTTATTTTTGGATTTTCTTTTTTAGAACACAAACAGATAACTGAAAAAGTGAACACACAAACAAAGGACAAAAATAAAATTAATAACCAAAATAGCGTACACTACTCAACAGGTTTCTAAGGATTGTGTTTAAACTAAAAGGTAAATGTTAAGCAGAAAATTAAAAGTCAAAAAAAGGTGTCATGTAGGTCCCTTCAGTGCTGTTATATAGTCCAGGAAAGGCTGACATATCTGTTTACATTTTTCAACTTTCCCTGAAATCTCATAACAGATTTTCTCCGTATACAAAGTACTAGAGAATTCCATGAGCCACATATCGAAGCAGAGGGCTATCTCCTTATTCCAGACCTTAAGAATATTTTTTTTTTAGCGATAACCATTCCAAACTGGATCGACAAAGCTTTCATACGACCTAAAGTCTCTAGTTGTTGTGTCAAGCCTAGAATGGCTGTTTATTGTTGGGTGTATTTTTTTTTTCTCAAGATAATTTTTTGGCATTTTCAAGCTTTTATTATATATTAGACAGTACAGAGTTGAAATGGGGAGACAGAGAGAGAGAGAAAAAGGGGGATGATCTGCAGTAAAGGTCCACGGGTCGGATTCGAACCCGCGACCACTGCAATGAAGGCCGGAGCTGACTCTTCTGTTTTGTTTGTAATATTCAGAAGTTTGTGTCGCTGTCTCTGCGGCCCACGCCCACAGTCTACCCTGAACTGTTCAGCTGGGAGGGGTGTGCTGAGTTTGTGGCTAACTACCTCTCTATGGAACCCCTGGAGCCTCCTGTGGATCTGGTGAGGAACAATAACACACACAGACAGACAGACACACAGACAGAGAGACAGACACACAGACAGACAGACACACACACACACACACACACACACACACACACACACACAGTAACACTCAAACACACAGACACACAGACAGACACACAGACACACAGACACACAGACACACACACACACACACACAGTAACATACACAGTAACACTCAAACACACACACACACACACAGTAACACACACAGTAACACACACACACACACACACACATAAACACACAGTAACACACACAACACACACACACACACACACACACACACACATAAACACACAGTAACACACACACACACACACACACACACACACACACACACACACAGGAACACACACACAGTAACACACACACACACACTCAACACTAGTGCATAGATAAGTCAAGTCATGTCAAACTTTATTGTCAGTTCTGATACATGCAAGACATGCATAAGAATCAAAATTACGTTTATCTCCGACGTCTGTCTGTCTGTCTGTGTATGTGACTGGCTCTGTGTGTGTGACCCTGTGTGTGTGTGTGTGACCCTGTGTGTGTGGGTGTGCGTGACTGTGTGTGTGTGTGTGTGTGTGTGTTTTGTTGTGTGTGTGTGTCTGTCTGTCTGTCTGTCTGTCTGTCTGTCTGTCTGTCTGTCTGTCTGTCTGTCTGTCTGTCTGTCTCTCTCAGCCCAGGTACATGTTCTCCTCCACGTCTGTGCTGCAGAGCCAGAGAGCGACATGTTTTGAGTTCTCCACGTTGCTATGCAGCCTGTTGCTGGGCGCTAACTACGACGCGTACTGTGTGAGCGGCTACGCGGTCAAAGAGCTGTGTGTGCTGGACCAGAGCCTGCTGCAGTGCCCCCTACTGGAAGACAAGGTAACTGCACTCTCCTACCGTACACGCTGAACAGATTGTATAATAGTAAGAATAGCTTTGTTTTATATAGCGCCCTCTCAAGAAACCCATCAATTAAGTAATAAATGGACTCCACTTATACAGCTCTTTTCCCTGGTTTTTCACACACACTCAAAGCACTTTACATTGTTTTGTACACATTCACACACACATTCATACACCGATAGCAGCAGCAGCTACCACGCAGGGTGCAAGCTAACTATCAGGAGCAATTTGGGGTTCAATTTCTTGCCCACTTGGACATGTGGCGGGTAGGCGGGGGATCGAACCTCCGACCCTGCACTCCAGAGGCGACCTCCCTGCCCACTTCGCCACTGCCGCCCGAACAAAGTAAAATAATCACAAAAAAATCACAATAGAAACTTGTGGCTCAATTAAAGGGGACAAAGTATGTATGGAGGGGTTCTCTCATAACCATAATGTCACAGCTATGAACGTGTGCGCTTGGTTTTTCTTGGCGTGTGTGTGCGCAGAGTGTGTCATCAGAGCAGCCGCCCCAGGAGAACCAATACACAGTGAAACCTCCCAAGCAGCTGAAGAGCCGATTCCTCACACAGCAAGAGAAGAAGAAACAGGACGCCGAAGCCGCGCTGCTGCAGAAGCAAAAACTACAGCAAGTAAATCAATGGCTTTTGTTTTTGTTTTCAACTACTTTTCTTTTTTTTTTTCATGTTTTATTAGACAGTGTGGAGGGACAGAGATGAATTGGGTCAGAGAGGGGAATGACATGGATTGATGTGACGTCACTTCCGGTACGCACTGGATTGTGGGTCAAATTTGCCCAAAAAGTTGCTGATGGAATGTGAAGCCCACTGAGGCAAATGTCTATTTGTGATATTGCGCTATACAAATAAAAGTGATTTGATTTGATGGTGATTTCTGCCCCTCTGAACAGGAGAGTGAGAAGCGGCCAGCTGACCCCCTGCGCGGGCTGCGTGTTCACTGCTGGGTGATGGTGCAGGTAATGATGGATAGACAGATAGATGGATGGATGGATGGATAGATAGATAGATAGATAGATAGATAGATAGATAGATAGATAGATAGATAGATAGATAGATAGATAGATAGATAGATAGATAGATAGATAGATAGATAGATAGATAGATAGATAGATAGATAGATAGATAGATAGATAGATAGATAGATAGATAGATAGATAGATAGATAGATAGATAGAAAGACAGACAGACAGACAGACAGACAGACAGACAGACAGACAGACAGACAGACAGACAGACAGACAGACAGACAGACAGACAGACAGACAGACAGACAGACAGACAGACAGACAGACAGACAGACAGACAGATAGATAACAATATATTTGTGATTATGACCTCTGCCTCTCTCTGCCTGTGCAGAGCGGCAGCCGCAGTGTGAGTCAGGACTTCTTCATCGAGCCTCTGACGGGGAAACGCTTCGGCACCACGGACCAGCTGTTCCTGGGAGTGGAGAGCATCTGGAACAACCTCAACTACTACGTCAACATGCAGGACTGCAGGAAGGGATGCACCGTGGGTCATACACACACACAACACACACACACTACATGATTCACTCAACACGTTACACAATGAAACATTACACTCAGTACAGACCATAGGCTAAATCTTATTCTACCATACTAACTAGCAGGCTGCACTGTGAGCATACACACACACACACTCCATGATACACTCCACACATTACACTCAGTACAGACCATAGACTGTATATGTATAGGGGGTTAGGAATAAACAATGTGTCCACAGGTACATGAACAAAATCAGTGATGATCCACTACTGTCCTCCTTACTGTGTGTTATTACATTACACAGCCTAGGCTCTGTAAACTGGTATGTAAACTAAAGGGACCCACTGTAGCTAGCAACAAGCCCATGTACAGCTCCTTGGCTGTGTATTAATAATAAATGAAAATGTAATAAAAATTATAATAATTATGACTAAGGAAGCTGAATAACAATGAGTTACGGAGAAGGGGTGGGATTTTTTTTTTTTATATATATATATATTTTTGGCATGTTTATGCTTTATTGATAGTGTAGAGACAGAGTTGAAATGGGGCAGAGAGGGGAGTGACATGCAGAGAACGACCGCGGGCTGGAATCGAACCCAGGTCCGCTGCTGGCCGAGGCCCATGGGGGGGGACGCCCTACCAACTGAGCTAAGGGCGCCCCCAAGGGGTGGGATTAAATAAGTGAAGTGCACTTCTTCCCACTCCTTTTCCAACATGTTATTCCAATTCATTCATGTTTCTAGTTATGCTTTCTATTTTGTGTTACATCGTTATTTTCAGTGTGACAATTTCTGTTTTCCTGTGTGTGTGTGTGTGTGTGTGTGTGTGTGTGTGTGTGGTGTGTGTGTGTGTGTGTGTGTGTGTGTGTGTGTGTGTGTGTGTGTGTGTGGTGCGTGCGTGCGTGCGTGCGTGCGTGCGTGCGTGCGTGCGTGCGTGCGTGCGTGCGTGCGTGGCGTGTGCGTGTGCGTGTGTGTGTGTGTGTAGGATATGGTGTACGACCTGGAGGATGTGAAGAAGTGGGAGCCAGTGTTGTACGGGGCAACCAGCAAAAAGCAGCTGATTCAGGAAGTGTTACAGAAGAAGGAAATCAAGATGATGATCAAACTCAACAATGATGAAGAGGTCTGTGTGTGTGTGTGTGTGTGTGTGTGTGTGTGTGTGTGTGTGTGTGTGTGTGTGTGTGTGTGTGTGTGTGTGTGTGTGTGTGTGTGTGTGTGTGTGTGTGTGTGTGTGTGTGTGTGTGTGTGTGTGTGTGTGTGTGTTGTGTGTGTGTGTGTGTGTGTGTGTGTGGAGATGTACATGTTCTTTTTACACTTGTGTATTTGTGTGTGACTTAGAATTGATTCTTCATTCAGCTGTAACTTCAGTAAATAGTGTCACAACTCTCTATTGTCCCACAGAGGATAGCTTAAAGGTCAGTGATTCTGGAGAACGCTTGTTGTCAAAATCACTTTTTGTCAAAATCAGTGAATATTTCCTCCATTCCGCTACTTGTACCTGTATTCACTGAAACAAATCCAGTGTTAATGGGCTCTGTAAATGGGCATGTAAACAAATGGGGTCCCACCGTAGCTAGCAACATACCATTACACATTGCCTACACTGTGTATTAAAACTGGTTTTATTTTCAGCACACACAGAACGCACAGTGAGGAGATATTCACTGATTTTGACAACAAGCGTTCTCCAGAATCACTGACTACACCTTTAAACCTTCCTAAGTGGGACAAAAGAGAATCAACCAAAATGAACTGAAGTTACAGCTGAATGAAACTCTCTTTATGTACTATGGGGGAAGTCAATTCTGAATGTTATTTTGAAGGAGGACGAGGAGCCGCGTGTCTTTGAGATGCCGAGGTCCTGGGTCGGTTACCTCTCTATCTCCAAAAAAGGTAAAAGAACTCCACCTGGAGATAGATTTTTTTTTTTTTCTGTTTTGTTTTTGTTTGATGTTTTGTATTTGATTTGATTTGATTTGATTTGATTTGATTTGATTTGATTCAATTTATTTCAGACATATCAAAAAAGAAAAATTAAAAGCATGAAAATACAATAAAAAAACATGTTCAAATGATTTCACAAAAGAAACAAAAACAAACAAAAAATAAACAAACAACACTTTGAACCGATATGCCTGAAAAGGAGTAGGAAGAAGTATAAACTTTTGTATTTTGTGATGGTGCAGGTGTTTGTTTGTTTGTGTTTCTTGTGAGAAACTTACCCAGCTGTGCTCCTGTGTTCAGACCTGGAGAGCCGCTGGCCGGGCAGACAGAAGGTGACTCTCTACAGGAAGGCAAAGCTGGAGCGCTTTGAACCCTATCTGAAGCCAGACGGCCTGGTCACACGCCTCACTACCTACACAGACATCGACTGTGAGACACACACACACACACACACAGTGATAGACACACACACACACACTGATAGACACACACACACACACACACTGATAGACACACACACACACACACACACACAAACTGATAGAACACACACACACACACACTGATAGACACACGCACACACACTGATAGACACACACACACACACGCACACAAACTGATAGACACACACACACACACTGATAGACACACACACACACACTGATAGACACACACACACACGCACACAAACTGATAGACACACACACACACACTGATAGACGCACGCACAGACACACACACGCACGCACGCACGCACACACACACAGACAGACAGACAGACATATACACACACACACTCTTTTATTTATGAATATTTTTCCACATTACCCACACTATTCATAACTGTCTTATGAAGTTTATGTATAGAATTTACTCATGAGTGTGTTCGTGTGTGTGTGTGTGTATGTGTGTGTGTATGTGTGTGTGTGTGTTTAAGTTTTCACATTAACAAAAAGCAGTCGGACGGCAATTAAACTCTCATAACTGGCTATCTGTGTGGTGTGTGTGTGTGTGTGTGTGTGTGTGTGTGTGTGTGTGTGTGTCTGGCTGTGTGTGTCTGGCTGTGTTGTGTGTGTGTGTGTGTGTGTGTTTAAGGCACTGAGGTTGCCATGGTGAAGGAGTGGTATCAGCACAGGAACGATCACCTGGAGGAGAAAGAAGTCAACAAGGTCCAAAACTTCACCTCCGAACGCTTCAAACGGGGAAGACCGCGACACCTGCTGTGTAAGTCTGTGTGTGTGTGTGTGTGTGTGTGTGTGTGTGTGTGTGTGTGTGTGTGTGTGTGTGTGTGTGTGTGTGTGTGTGTGTGTGTGTGTGTGTGTGTGTGTGTGTGTGTGTGTGTGTGTGTGTGTGTGTGTGTGTGTTTCTTCACAGCAGACCCGGGTTAGAATCCAGCCTGGGTCGTTCTCTGCATGTCATTCCCCTCTCTGACCCATCCAAATCTGTCTAATAAAGTGCAGAATGCTCCCAAAAACTATCTAAAACACATAGACAATGACCAGTTAAGAAACATACAGAGAACGCTTGTTGTAAAATCACTTTTTGTAAAAATCTGTGAATATCTCTCCAAAATATCCACACACTGTATGTACTGTGTGTTTGCTGCAAAAAATCCAGAGTTATTAAACAGCCTAGGCTCTGTAAACTGGAATGTAAACAATATCAGAGTATGTGTGTGTGTCTGTCTGTCTGTGTGTGTGTCTGTCTGTCTGTCTGTCTGTCTGTCTGTCTCTCCCTGTCAGTCCACAGGTTCACGTCCCCTCTCAGTGACAGCGTGCGTGAGATGGAGTTCAGCAGCGCGCGGGTGGACGAG
>CM047511.1:32206895-32214395 GCA_026122265.1 Ammodytes dubius | reverse complement strand
GTAAAGCACAGGAGGCAGATTACCATGGTTACTGCTCCGAGAAGACGCTACGGATACACGTCACCAAGAGACGACTCAACATGTACGCACACACGCACACACACACACACACACACACACACACACACACACACACACACACACACACACACACACACACACACACACACACACACACACACACACACACACACACACACACACACACACACACACACACACTCAGGGGTGGTAGGATGGCCTAGCTGACCCTGCGCTCTGACCCCCTCCGAAGTGTGGTAACTTGAGAGGGGATATGCGAAAAGACGAATTTCAATGTGCCTCGTGTACAACTGACAAATAAAGATAACTTAACTTAACTTAACTTAACACTCACTGACACGCAATCAAGTACACACGCACACACACGCAATCACGTACACGCACAAGCACACACACACACACACACGTACACACACACACACACAACACACACACAACACAGCAGACGTACAAACACACAGTTGTGTTTTCATCTCTTTCAAAGACATCACATAGACTTACAATGATTTCCTGGAGACCCTAACCTGAACTTAAGTCTAGCCTTTCCTCAAACCAAGTTCTCCTTTTAGAATGTATTTCAAAATTGTTATGGGGAATACCCAAAAAGAAAGGCACGTCCGAACCATGTCACTGTGTGTATATATAGAAAGTAATTATTTGTTTTGTGCGTGTGTGTGTGTGTGTGTGTGTGTGTGTGTGTGTGTGTGTGTGTGTGTGTGTGTGTGTGTGTGTGTGTGTGTGTGTGTGTGTGTGTGTGTGTGTGTGTGTGTGTGTGTGTGTGTGTGTGTATCCAGGCACAAAGAAGCAGCCCCTCAGAAGTACCAAGTTCTGGATCAGAAGCTGAAACGAGACCCTCGCCTGGCCCCTTACCTGCTCAGCTGAGACACTCACTAAATGCTTTTTCACACAAAAACCCTTTTCCTCACCTGATGTCTGAGTCTGAACCAAACAAACATTCAAGCTACGGTGTACTTTGAAGATTATAATGAAGATATTTCTATTAGAGGACTGTTTCTTTTTTCTTTTTTTGTATAGTTCTTTTTATTTTGTTTTTTTTTGTAACAATAATCAAACAAACAAACAACACCAGACAATACATACAAACTAAGAAAAGAGAGAAAAAAAAGAAGAAAAAGGACAAATGTGTATATTGTTCATTATTTGTAAAATACTTTTTACATGAAGTTATGTATTATGTCAGCCGAGAGGAATAAGTAATTCATCGCATGATCACACACACACACACACACACACACACACACACACACACACACACACACACACACACGTAACATTTAAAGACACACACAAACACAAAAAGAGAAATCCATGTCCTATTTTTTCTAAATACTTTATTTTTGGGTTTCTTTTAGAGAGAACACAAACACAACTGAAAAAAGGAACACAAAAACAAAAGACAAAATAAAATAAACAACATGGCGTATACTCTACTTAACAGGTTTCTAAGGACATTGTTTAAACTAAAGGTAAATGTTAAGCAGAAAATAAAAAGTCAACGAGGTGTCATGTAGGTCCCTTCAGTACTGTTATATAGTCCAGGAAAGGCTGACATATCTGTTTAAACTTCTCTGCTTTCCCTGAAATCTCATGCCATCGGTGTATGAGTGTGTGTGTGTGAATGGGTGAAAGTGGTAAGATAAGTAAAGCGCTTTGGGGCTGAGAAAAACGGCTAGAAAGCGCTATATAAGTCAAGTCCATTTACCATAACAAATTTTCTCCGTATATAAAGTCCGGGAGAACTCTCTGAGCCAGATGTTAAAAGGAGGACTGGTTTAAATATGTTATAACCTCTATCAGTCTGTAGCACATTAAGAGCCTCACGTCTATTTCAATCTAAATACATTTCACATAATAAACATCAAAAGCAGAGATTTTTCTTCTTTTTTTTTTGGCATTTGTATGCTTTATTGATAGTGTAGAGACAGAGTTGAAATGGGGCAGAGAGGGGAGTGACATGCAGAGAACGACCGCGGGCTGGAATCGAACCCGGGTCCGCTGCTGGCCGAGGCCCATGGGGGGGGGGGACGCCCTACCAACTGAGCTAAGGGCGCCCCCCAGAGATTTTATTTTTAACTGCAGTCATTACTAAATATGTAGTTGTAACAGTAACCGTTTTCATTGTTGTTTTCCACCTGACTATAATATTGTGGGTCTGTTTGTCTGTCTAACATCTGCGTCCAGGTCATATAAAATGTCCTTACAGTTATGCCGAAAGGGAGTGACATTATGCCATATATCAGAGTCAGAATCCTGTATTGTCATTGTACAGTGTATAACGAAATTGTAGCAGTAATCCCAGTATACACACAAACACAAAATAGAAAAGAAAATAGTGCAGGACATATTGGCACAGTTGTGGTTTGGGCCGAGTGCAGAAGATTACCACAATGTGCTGCTGAGTACATTATCACGATATCTTGAGTGTGATATTGCTTTTATACAGCAGTTCTACAAGACACATTTGTAAGTTAAAAGGTGGAGTCAGTGATTCTAGAGAACGCTTGTTGTCAAAATCACTTTTTTGTCAAAATCAGTGAATATCTCCTCGTGATTCGATACCTGTCTGTACTGTGTGTGTGCTGAAAAGGAAATCTGGTCTTAATACAGTCTAGGCTCTGTTAACAAAGGGGCCCACTGCAACTAGCAACATACCTTTTTACAGAGCCTAGGCTGTGTATTAACATCATATTTTTTTTCCAGCGCACACGCATTAGGAACAGGTCGCAGAGGAAGAATCAAAGTCAAATGGATTTTTCACAACCTTGAACCCCAATTTATTTTTCTTTTATTGATAAATAAATTAACAAAAATATGAAGGTGTATTGAACGCTGAGATCCTATGTAGTATAAATGTGCAAAGATTTTAAAAATCGGTTCATCCTAGCCTGAGAAAAGGCAGTAAGAGTGTTTTATGGTCTAACTGTCTAACCCTACAGTTATTAACAGGACAGCTGGGCCAAGGGCAGACTGAGGGAAGACTGAGGGCAGACTGAGGGAAGGAAAACCTCATTCATTATATTATAATAGCGATGTTATAATGATAGAATGCCTGTTCCATATGGGGGAAGTATTCCTTTAATGACAAAAATATAAATATAAACCGCAATAAACGGTTGAAATACTTTTTTAGACATTTTATTACTTATCAAACAAAGAGCTGGAGGCGACACCAGACCACGAGACTCGATCCTCCAATAGTTAAACAGATAAACACAAACCAGCTGAACGTCCCCGCTCGCGCATGCGCACTGCGGCCAGGCAACCCCAGAATGAAGAGTACAGTGCAGAAGTAACGCGAGAGGTAAAGCCACTTCTCTTACTCTGTTTTGCACATTTAACTCTCAGAATTACATCGCCACAGCGGGGATGGTTTAATAAAGGCGCCTTCCCACATGCCACGCTCATTAACAGACGTTTAACTGTGATGCGCGCGCAGCCTGTCACTGTGACTTTTCTCTCAGAGCTAGGCTAACAGTTAGCCGCGCTAGCTCTGTCTATTCACAGTCAATGGAGAGAGAATAACTACTTTGTTGAACACGGTGAACAACTCTAAACATTTGTTGTTGTTTTTTACGGTGCAGGTGACGTCAGTGAACGTGTCATTTTGTCAATTTGACGTCATTGCTTGGTGCTTGTTTATGAAGCTAACAGAGATAGCTTTAGCATGTTAGCTTCTGTCAAACATTCTGAGTAGCTTTGGAATGGGGGGGCGGGGGACATTCCTTTTGACTGACAGCTGAGGCGACCAATGAAAACGCTGCTTACGCGATCTGTCAGCCAATCAGCTTCTTTCACCGATAAAGCCAAAGAAAAAAAACATATTTTCATTTCACACGCTTTTGAGTTTTTATTTTTGCCAGACTACATTTGTGGTAATTTATAATAACATAAGTATGACGGTTATCTCAGAGATATTACGTCGTCCTGTTTGTGTGATGTCACCACGTAATATACACTCGAACTAACATAAATCATACAAATAATTTACACCTAAATTATCAATGGGTTTTTATTTTACATTTTTCTGTTCTTATTATTCTTGCTATATATTGCATATTTATTTTATTTATTATTTAAAAAAAAGGAGAAAAAAACATTTCTGAAATGTCAAAAGAAACGTATTCAAACAGCTTCATTCAGGCTGTGCTTGTAGTAATTAGAGAGTGCGTAAACAAAGTCACATTACAATAAAAAAAAAAAATGAAAATAGAGTTTAAAGTGTAACTGCACACATATACATGTTTTTTTTAGATAGAAGCTGAATCAAATTACTATGTCACATACATATATGCTGGTGTGAATATTGAAAAAAAATTCAATATGTTAAATACCGGCATTTTTAAGACATTTTATGTATTGTAAATTACTTTGGAGCTTTACTAAGATTTTGAAAAACAACTTTGGTCTTCGTGTTCGAATTATGACGTAGAGTCTAACTACATTATAAGACAGAAAATGTGAATTCTGAATTGTGAATAATTCCTTATCAAACAGTAACATATATATATATATACTTGAGGTTGGCAGATTTAAGAATATCCCTGAGGAACAGAGACTGTGTGAACTGTGTGACCTAGGAGAAGTGGAGAATGAATCTCATTTTCTTGTATACTGTCCCTTCTACGAGGAACTGACAGAACCTTCTGTAAATGAACTGTTTGCTCAAAACCCTGAAATATTTTGGAGTAATGATGATGTCAGGATGGAATGTTTGTTTACCTTTAATGTTTATAAGTTAAAGCCTCTTTTGTTACTAAAGCCTGGATGAAACGTCAGGATGGTTTATATTGTTAATGTTAGTATTGTTTAGCATCTATTTTTGGTCTGTCTGTGTTTTATAATGGTGTCTTGTAAGCCCTTGTGGGCTGGGCATACTAATGCATGACACAATAATAAAATATTCAAATGAAAGAATATAACTAAGTTTTCCTTCTGCCTCCTGTCAGATGAAGACTCCTCCGGACAGAGCGGGGATCAGCTTTGAAGTTGGAGCTCAGCTGGAAGCTCGAGACCCGCACAGGAACTGGTACACACACACACACACACACACACACACAGACAGACAGAGAACACACACACACACACACACACACACACACACACACACAGACAGAACACACACACACACAACAACACACACACACACACACACACCATATACACACAGAACACACACACCACACACACACACACACACACACACACACACACACACACACACACACACAGACAGACAGACAGACAGACAGAGAACACACACACACACACACACACACACAGCCTCATTGTCATTGTGTTCAGTTATACACACCTCACTTACTTACTTACTTACTTGGATAAAAACTTCAACTATGCAGCATAGAATCAACACAAACTAATATAATATTATGTAATTTATGTATTTTTAAATCTCTTTTTAAAGGATAAAAGTGTCAGCTAAATAAATGTAATGTAATAAAATGTTATTGTCACTGTGTCCAGGTATGCAGCGACCATAGAGAAGATAGACTATGACAAAGAGCAGGTGTTGATCCACTATCGCCAGTGGAGCCGCAGACACAACGAATGGTTCCAGTGGAGCTCGCCCTACCTCCGGCCGCTGCAGCGCGTCAACCTGAGGAGACAGGGCCACAGTCCAGCCAGCTCCCAGCCGGTAAGAGAGACAGACAGACAGCTAGCTAGCTAGTGGTTAAGGTGTATTAGCGCCCCCCTACAGGTTATGGCAAGTTTATTTTTATCCAACTTTTATCCAACATTTGTCACATTGCAGAAGAGGAAAAATACATCAAGATATTTATAATTTTATCACTCAGCCCTACTGAAAGTTTTGAAAGGTTTTTTTATTGACAGTAAATATGAGACTAGTGTGTGTGTGTGGTGTGTGTGTGTGTGTGTGTGTGTGTGTGTGTGTGTGTGTGTGTGTGTGTGTGTGTGTGTGTGTGTGTGTGTGTGTGTGTGTGTGTCTCTCTCCTCCTGTCCTCACAGTTTCTCTCTCTGTCTCAGATGTTTGTTTCAGGGATGAAGGTTTTGGCCTGTTGGACTGACTGTCGCTTCTACCCGGCCAAAATCCTGAGAGTCAACAGAGACGGTGAGGCTCAAACTCATTTCATTCATTCATTCATTCATTCATTCATTCATTCATTCATTCATTTATTTATTTACGGCTCTTGACCAAATAATAACGGAACAAAACAATGGCGTACGGCATGGAAGAAACAAAAACACTTCTTAAACAATAGTAGGACGTTTTTCAGAAAGGCTCCTGTTTGTTTCACTGATAACTTTTGGGCTTTCTGACCTCAAAAGCAAAATCAATTATGATGTGTGTGTGTGTGTGTGTGTGTGTGTGTGTGTGTGTGTGTGTGTGTGTGTGGTGTGTGTGTGTGTGTGTGTGTGTGTGTGTGTGTGTGTGTGTGTGTGTGTGTGTGTGTGTGTGTGTGTGTGTGTGTGTGTGTGTGTGTGTGTGTGTGTGTGTGTGTGTGTGTGTGTGTGTGTGTGTGTGTGTGTGTGTGTGTGTGTGTGTGTGTGTGTGTGTGCGTGCGTGTGCGTGTGTGTGTGTGTGTGTGTGTGTGTGTCTCAGAATCCTACACAGTGCGTTTCTATGACGGCGTGGTTCTGACAGTGAAGCCGACCAAGATCAAACCCTTCCAGCAGGTAAGAAATACTGCTCTCCCATTGGTCCACTCCAGACTGTCTTAGCCAATCACAATCACTCCTTCGATCTCATGTATTTTGTTTGTTTGTTTGTTTGTGTGTGTGTGTCTGTGTGTCTGTGTCTGTTTGTGTGTGTGTCTCTCTGTCTGTCTGTCTGTCTGTCTGTGGGTGTGTGTTGCTTGTCTGTGTGGGTGTGTGTCTGTGTCTGCCTGTCTGTCTGTCTTGTCTGTCTGTCTGTGTGTGTGTGTCCCATCAGAAGTCCAGAGCTGATAAGAGTGCGGTTGGGAGCGAGGGATGGGAGGAGGGAGAGAGTGAAGAGGAGGAGGAGAGAGAGAGGAGAAGGAGGAGAGAAGGAGGAAGAAGAGGAGGAGAAGGAAAGTACTCAGAGGAGGAGAGGAAACGGAAGGCCGAACCGTCAACCTCCCAGACACCAGCGAAGAAGAAACCTGACGACAGTAAGTCACATGGGACATTTAAAAAAAATAAAATAATTTAAGATTTTTTGTAGGTGTTTTAACCTTTTATTTGACAGTGTGTAGAGACAGAGATGAAATGTGTCAGAGAGGGGAATGACATGCAGAGAACGACCCGGGCTGGATTCTAACCCGGGTCTGCTGTGAAGAGGACTGAGACTCTATGGCTTAGTCCTCTTCACAGCAGACCCGGGTTAGAATCCAGCCCGGGTCGTTCTCTGCATGTCATTCCCCTCTCTGACACATTTCATCTCTGTCTAATTAAAAGCAAAAATGCCCAAAGATAATAAAAAAAATAAATAATAATAAT
>CM047511.1:32186895-32196895 GCA_026122265.1 Ammodytes dubius | reverse complement strand
ATAGGTGGATGGATGGATGGATGGATAGATAGATAGATAGATAGATAGAACCCTGTAAAGCGTCTTTGAGTGCCTTGAAAAGCGCTATATAAATCAATCCATTATAGTCACCCAGTCACTCCACTAAATCAGGACTGTTTGCTGTCTTGGCCCCAAAATGGTAGAAGGAGCTCCCCATTAACATCAGATCAGCTGATATACACATCTTCAGCCGCAGCCTTAAAACACATCTGGGGCGACTCTGTCTCAGTTGGTAGAGCGGGTCGGCCGATGATCAAAGGGTTGGAGGTTTGATCCCCGCCCTGCCACCTGTGTCATAGTTGTTGTGTCCTTGGGCAAGACACTTCACCCACCTTGCCTGGTGTGAATGTGTATGACTGCTGTATGTTTGAGGTGGTGGTCTGAGGGGCCGTAGGCGCTGAATGGCAGCCACGCTTTCACCACCGGTATGTGTGTGTGAATGAATGGAACCTGGAACCCTGTAAAGCGCTTCGAGTGACTAGAAAAGCGCTATATAAATCTAATCCCTTATTATTATTATTAAAACACACCTCTTCAGACTGCACTTTGACTAAAAAAAAATATATAAAGAAAATTGCGCTTGTTACATCTCCATGTAGCACTTACATGTGTCACTTTGTAGTCTGGTTTATTTGAAGCTAAAGTACTGACGTGATTCTTGTTCTGAGTTTGTACCTTCATGATTGATTGCACTTAATGGAAGTCGCTTTGGATAAAAGCCTCAGCTAAATATAATGTAATGTAATGAGTAGGAATCAACGGAAGGCTTCGTTTACAACATGGCTAAATAATATAGTAAAAAATATATATGTTAAAGGTGCTACGAGGAACTTTTACATATTTCTGAAACAGTCTCATTTTTCCTCTGATGATCATAAATGACATGTAACAGCAAACGAGACCATCAGTGCAAATAATGATATTTTTATAAAGTATCATCAGATTGGCTTTATATTTGTCATGTTTTAACTCATTATTTACAAATTGCTAAATATATTTATTATATACACACACATAAAAAATAAATAATGTAAATGAAAAAACAAATAAATTAATAGGGTGAAATCAGTTTATCTGTTTCAGTCGACAGTCATGTGTAATTACTCTCTCTGTCTGTGTGTGTCTGTGTGTCTGTCTGTCTGCCTGTCTGCCTGTCTGTCTCTCTCTCTCTCTCTCTGCCTGCCTGTCTGTCTGCACAGTTCTCCCTCCCACCCCGACATGCAGCTGTGGCGGTTGCCGTGGCGAGGGGAGGAGGGTCCGCGGGGCGACTCGGCGCTGTGTTACGTCAGCAGTGAGCATTGCTACCAGAAGCCTGATGCATCATGGGACATGGAGGCCACAGTGAAGCAGGAACTAGAGGTAAAAACTACAAATTCACTCTTTATTTTTTTATATACTTTATTTTTTTATTTTTCACTTTTAGGGAAACACACATACATTGAAAAAAACAACAACAACAAAACAGTTAGGTCACTGAAGGAAGGGCATAATAAAGCTTCACATCTACAATCAAGTCACGTTACGGGTTACATTCCTAGTATTCTTAAGAGGGGATGGACACAAAATCAGAGTGTCACCAGCATGTCATCACAGTTCAGATAAAGTTACAAATTCACTCTTTAGTCAAAATCAGTGAATATCTCCTCACGATCTGCTACCTGTCTGTACTGTGTGTGGCCGTCTGTGGTGAAGTGTGTAGGGCGGTTTGGTCGTCCACTGGGTTACAGGGTCGGTGGTTCGATCCCCCGTCTCCCCGCCACATGTCCAAGTGTCCCTGGGCAAAGAGACACTGAACCCTAAATGTCTCCTTGCACCCTGCTTGGAAGCTGTTGCTATCAGTGTATGAATGTGAGTGTGATTGGGTGAATGTGTACAAAACAATTTAAAGCGCTTTGGGTCTGTGAAAAACCAGGGAAAAGAGCTTTATAAGTGGAGTCCATTTACCATTTACAATTTTACTGAGAAAAAAAAATCCAGTCTTATTACACAACCTAGGCTCTGTAAACCGGCATGTTGCTAGCTAGAGTGGGCCCCCCTTTGTTGACACACCCTTTGTTTACTTACCAGTTTACAGAGCCTAGGCTGTCTATTAACACTGGATATTTTTTCAACACACACACACACACACACACACACACACACACACACGCGCACACACACACACACACACACACACACACACACACACACACACACACACACACACACACACACACACACACAGAGTACAGGCAGGTAGCAGATGGTGTGGAGATATTCACTGGTTTTGGAGGCATCTCTAAACAGGCTCCTGCTGTTGCTATGAAACCATTTGGGCTCGTTCTAGAATGTGAAACTATTTTTAACCTGCTGAGGGAATGATTGTGTTTTCACAGAAACACTAAACGTTAATGTGATTGTTTCCTCGCTATTTGTTCCTTCTCTCACACACCCAGGGTTTGTTTTAACCATCATAAATCAAATCAAATCAGTTTTATTTGTATAGCCCAAAATCACAAATACATTTGTCTCAGTGGGCTTTACATTTCATACAATATGATACAATATGACACCCTGCCCTTACACCCTTAGCTCGGCTGAGAAAACACTCCCAGTAAAAACCCTTTTACCGGGATTTTAAAAAAAAAATTAAGAAATCTCAATCATAAATCCCACTGCCATGTCTTAGAAAATACCTTTAACCAGTTAGTTAGTAAATGGTAAATGGTAAATGGACTCGACTTATATAGCGCCTTCTAGCTGATTTTCTCAGCCCCAAAGCGCTTTACATATCTTACCACATTCACCCATTCACACACACACTCATACACCGATGGTAGTCAGGTTAATTAGTTTATTAATTGGCAGAGGTTACATTAACCAAATATATTTTCTGTCTTTTATAGAATTTTTTTTATCAATGACGGCCATCCGTAAAATTCCTTCAAATATGCCTTACTTTTATTTTGAAAAAATTGAATGACAGGTAATAAATGATTGATGTGTGTGACCCTGTCCGTCAAATTGACAACAAGAAAATCTAAACCTGTTAGTTGGTGTTGATACATGATGAATTCTCAATTCTGTTTTCGTAGGAAATAAAACTCGAAGATTTGAGCGAGAATCCATCTGAAGCCACTACACACACAAACACAAACACAGACGCACCCATCATCAAAACAGAGAAGCACACACACACAGACAGCTACGAACACACACACACATACAGTGAGACACACGCTCACGCACACACAGGGACACACACATACAGTGAGACACACGCTCACACACACACAGGGACACACACAGACAGTGAGATACACACTCACTCACACACCGACAGTGAGACACACACAGGGACACACACTCACACAGAGACACACACACAACCTCACACAAGGACACACACACACACCTAACACACACACTGGGACACACACACACTCGGACACACACACACCGGAGGCGGAGTGTCAGCTGAACCTGCTGGACCATGTGGATTCTCTTCACCAGCAGATCAGTTCCAGGATGGACCTGATCGAGAGAGAGCTGGACGGTAACTCACTCACTCACTCACTCACTCACTCACTCACTCACTCACTCACTCACTCACTCACTCACTCACTCACTCACTCACTCACTCACTCACTCACTCACTCACTCACTCACTCACTCACTCACTCACTCACTCACTCACTCACACTCACTCACTCAGCCTTTAATACTTACACTCTTTATATTATTAATTATATTTACTCTTTAATAATGTGTTTATAAGTATTTAAAGAGACTATGAGGGACTTTTCAATATTTCTGAAACAGTCTCATTTTTCCTCTGATGATCATAAATAACATGTAACATCAAACGAGACCATCAGTGCAAAGAATGCTGTTTTTATATAGTTATTATCATAGCTACTTTAATGTTTAATACTGATCTAGAAACTGGAGTCTGCCTCCATGACACTTATACGTTGTGTTTTCCAGTATCCTGAAACAAATTATTTATGCCATGTACCAAACCTGTGAAAAATTCAATAAAATGTAAATTAAAGGTGAAGTAAGCGGTCTATTTATGTTAATATAAGTGTTAAATCGCTCTTTATTCATACAGTGATCACTTACATAATGTGCGCGTTTCATAAAGCCGATCTCTCAGTCAGCTGCTTTGCATGTAATAAGCAATTAAACTTATTGGAGGATCCCGAAATTGTAACCAATCACAAGAGAGAACGCTACAAACCGACACCCATCTCACTCATGGTCTCACTGCCGGTGCACGCCAGAGCGACAGATGGGTGAATGTGTATGCGCCTACAATGGCGGAGCAGGTAAAAATCCTTCCCAATGTCTGTTTTGATGGTTTTTATCATGTTTTATCACACTTATGGATCTGAGATGATGCTAGATAACTTGCTGCTTGAAGACCGCAGTGCATTAATGTGGTGACGTAGGGACGAGGGAGGGGACTGCTAACTGCAGTAACTGACAGGAAGTTAGCTAAAAGAACCATTCCGCTTACAGCACCTTTAAGAATTATATATTATATATATATTGATCCATATCTTGTGTGTGTGTGTGTGTGTGTGTGTGTGTGTGTGTGTGTGTGTGTGTGTCTGCAGTGTTGGAGTCCTGGTTGGATCACTCCGGTGAGCTGGAGCCTCCCGAGCCGTTGTCCCGCCTCCCGCAGCTCAAGCAGCGAATCAGACGGCTGCTGAGTGACCTCATCACCGTGAGACGCCTGTCGCTATGGCGCTGAGTGACCATTCTAAACACTTTGACCTTTCACCTCTGACTCTTGACCCCGCCCCCTAGTCAGGAAGTACACACAGGACTAGACTGATCGCAACATCGTATTATTTTTAGTTTTTTTGTCTTTTTTTTTAAAGAGGAGGGCAAGACAATATGATGTTTTTTGTTTGTTTTTAAGATATTTTTTAGTTTTTTTGAACCTTTTATTTGACACACGGAGGCACTAGAGGAAAGGACAGACGCCACATTTTGATTCTGACGTTTTTCTCCGTGTGCTGGAGAAAAGATGCTGATAATTTTTTCATGTTATTTTTAGATATTTTAACTGTTTTATTTGAGAGTTTAAGAGAGAGAGAGAGTGGAGTGGGAAGAGAGAGAGAGAGAAAGAGAGAGAGAGAGAGAGAGAGAGAGAGAGAGGGGAATGACATGCAGAGAACGACCCGGGCTGGATTCTAACCGGGTCTGCTGTGAAGAGGACTGAGACTCTCTATGGTACGCGCTTCTACCCACTTCACAAAAAGAGTTTTATATGTAATCTTCTTATTTCATTTTTTCTGACTGACTGAATGATTGAACAGGCGAACACACACACACACACACACACACACACACACACACACACACGATTTTCTTCCATTTCACTAAAAGGTTCCGGAACATTTCCCCGAATGGTGTGACGGCAGATTTGGTTACCGATCGATTTGATTTGGGTTTTGATCAGCTGATGTCACCACTGTCTGTGCGATATACAGCTCCGGAAAAAAATGAAGAGACCACCACACCAAATGTTCAGTGTCTCTCGTTTTACTCTTCAGAGGCATATGTTTGAGTAGAATGAACATTTTGGTTTTATAATATAAACTACTGACAACATTTCTACCAAATTCACAGTACATTTTTTTGTCATTAAGAGCGTTTTCAATAAGTTATGTAGAGATGAAGATTTAAGAAAAATCCAGACTGGTCTCTCAATTTTTTTACCGGAGCTGTAGTTTTTCCACAGTGATGTTTTTATAAGTTACATATTCCTCTTGGCACTTAATTCTTAATCTGTTCAGCTCAGCCATTTATTGGGCAAAATTAAATTACGTTTATTTTCGTTACATCGGCTCCTGTGGCCATTGAGGATCTTAAATATAACCGGACATAAGAGCCCAACATGTACTATCCTACGTTCACATTTATCCTTCCTAAAAAAAAATGTGTCTGTTTATTAATTGTTCATCGTTTTAGTCAATATAAAATGTTAATTAAGAAAAAGCTTTTTTAATAGCTAACTGTTGACTAGTTAGCTCGGTCGCTAATTTTGCAATAAGTTCATTTTTAAAAGGCACAGACGCCCCGACTCATCACTGTGCGGAGATGATCATACACCGACAAAGGCAATAAAGCCAATAAGCTACTCAAAGTGTGTCCTATATAATCACATTTTGAGCTATTTTCCTTCCCTAACTGGGGTTGCGTTCCGAATCGCATTCTTTCTACTATATAGTACGGTAGAAAAAAGATTTAGTATGTCCCGATTCTTGTGGCCAGATTTAGGATGGTTGGAAGTACCCGGATTTCATACTTCATGCGGCCAAGATTGTTAGTGTTGAAAAGTGCATCCTATTTGGGCGATTCTGACCCACAATCCAGTGCGCACGTGAAGTGACGTCACATCGACGAAGCCTCCATATGAAAACAAACGGGGATGCGACGGATATAAAAGCAAGATCAAGGCGCCATGTTATGATGAAATAAGAGAGTAAAAGTATGTCCCAATAGTATGCCTACTGCATCCTAACTAGATTATTTTTATCGTCGGATGTAGTATGTAGAATAGACAAAAGAAAGAGTATGCGATTCGGAACGCAACCATAGGATCAATTTTTCTCTCTGAAATGAGGTGGATTTGTGCAGCAGAATGTTTGAGGTTTAAATGATATTGCTGGTTTTGATTGTGACGTTTTTTTGAGGGAATAAGGCGACTTTAAAACGCTGAAATCCATATTTTTACAAAATGTTTTTGAGAGTTTGTTTATATAGAAAAGAGCTTTAAGGTTGTGATAAGTTCAAATCAGACATACAAGTGAATACAGAGTGTGTAGAGCAGCTGATAAGATATCAAAAATAAATAAATAAATAATTAGAGACAGTTCGCTCATTTTACTTTATTTTCTCTTGTTCGTGAAGTTTTAGAGAATTTCTTCTACTTTTCTAGATGAATATCGGTGCTTTTATTTTTTATTTCTTCTGATTCATAAAGTAAAATGTCAACAAAGCTTCTTAAAAATCTTGAAAAAGTAAATTCTAATGAGCACGGACATTAATTCTACATAAAACGCCATCGTGACGTGCGTACACCAAAACATATTTTCACCTGTGTGTGTAAATAGAAAAAAAGTTCCCTTTAGAGTTCTGCTTGTACATAAACAGTCAAATTCACTTTTTTGTTGTGACTGAATTTTTTTTTTAAATGTAGATATGTGAAAGTGAACATTTGAACCAAACTGTATAAAGCTGTAGATGTATTTTGATAGGAAGACAATGGGTTGCTGTGTGTTGGTTACCGCAGAGCTCCCTCAGTTTGCTTATATTCACTTACATTTTATCGTTGATGCTTTTTCATTGATTCTCACCCTGCGTTCCAATCCCCATACTTCCCCTTCTATTTAGTATGCCAGAAAAAAGATTTAGGATGTCCCAATACATCCACGTCAATTGTAGTATGCTGAAAATACATACATGCCCCACTAACTCCAATAGCATTTTGGAGTATTTGTCTTTATTCTTGACATTTCTCGACATAATGAAAAAAAAAAATCCTTATCTTATTTTATTTTTCTCTCCTGTGGCCCTAAAACTCTTCTGTACTTTAGTATTGTAGTGTAGTAAAATGAAAAAGTATGTAATTTGGAACGCAGGGTCTGTTAATTTTTTTCGGGGTGGTTTCGTTCAGTTGTCCGACTCCCACACGGACGCCTGAACACAACACGTTCAAGTTCTCACACATTATCAGAGCTTACAAATGTCAAAGGCTGTGTTGTAAAAGCCCTACTAACGTCCTACTCATACTAAAAGCCCTACTAACGTCCTACTCATAGTAAAAGCCCTACTAACGTGTTACTCATACTCATTTTGACGTCAATTTGAGTATGTTGTGGTTGTGTATGCGAGTTTGTGTAGGTGAGAAATGCCCGGATTAGTACTTACTTCCGGGAAGATTTTGTGTATGGATCGATGGGTTACTTTTCCTACTCAACCTGCCCCACAATGCATTGCGTCTTTTCAAACAACACAGAAGTTTTTTTTTTAATTCTTTATTGCTTCTGTATATATCAGTGTTAACAGTCCGACGAACCTCGCATACACAATGGATGGTTAAGTAGACGGTATGTAGTATATACATGTTGAGTATGTAGGAGAGGGAGGACGTTAGTAGGGCTTTTACAACACAGCCAAAGTTTTCTTTTACATATTTTGTTTGAAGCATGAAGATTTTTTTGTTGTTTTTTTGCTGTTTTTTTTTTTTTTTTTTTTTTAATTTTGCATTAAAATAATGAAGTTGCAGTTCTGTTGAGTTCAGGACATTTGGTGTGAAACGTTTCCCTGGACAAAGACTTTGTTGAAATTCACAACTCGACTGTTTGACCAAAACTCTGTAGGATTTTCTGAACAATAAAAAAAAAAAATACCAACATTTATTTACCAAATAATTCATTATTTCTCTGTTCATATCTGTGAAATGTCCCGCTCACTACATTATGTTGTATTTGGGGCATTTTTATGCTTTTATTAGACAGTTTTTGGAGAGGCAGATATGTGAAATGTGTCGGAGATTGGAATGACATGCAGAGAACGACCCGGGCTGGATTCTAACCCGGGTCTGCTGTGAAGAGGACTGAGACTCTATTGGGGGGGGGGGGGGTCTAACCACTACACCTTACAGGGGCTTTTAGTGTAAAATAGCACTCTATAACATAATGAAATACACTTTATAATAGAAGCACTTGACAAAGCACTTTATAAGTAATTACTTGTGTGTTGAATATTGTTGTTGCAAATATGTGTGCTGCTTAAAGGTGCAGTGTGTAATATGACATCATCAAGAAAGTTCTACAAAGTTCTAGAATGCAACGCTCCCTGGGTAACCCCAACCCTTTAGAATAATAACAGAAGCTACAGTGGCCTTCAAGGACAAGAACAATTCTAAATTTTAAACGATGCACCTGATGACATTCCAACTATGACACTTTCAAGATGGCGGCACTAGGCCTTGGTCCAAAATATGCAGAAATATGGACATATATGAGACCCTTTCTAAGGGGAAAAAAAATTATTCAAAACTTTTTTTTCAGCTATTATGCACTAAATTAAATGTACTTATGGATATTATAATTACTTTCTACAAAATCTGCTAGGAAATAAAACCCAAAATTCTACACACTGCAGCTTTAATTGTGTAATGTGATAGTTGGGATTGATGTCGATGGAGATGGAGGGATGGATTGTGGGAAAGTAGAATGATGGGGTGTGTGTGGGGGGTTATGGGGGCAGGGGGAAGGGTAGACAGAGGACAGAAGGCCCGTGCTTCCTCTATGGAGGGAGGGGGGGGGGGGGGAACTAACCACTACACAACGAGCATGTTTTGATGTCAGGTTTATATAGAGTCCTAACTTCTATTCATTTTGATTTAAAAAATAAATAAAATGCCCAAAAATGCAAATCTGATTACATGGTTTCTAAAAGTCTTAAAGGCAGTGAAGCATTTATAATAAAAAAGAGAATGCTTAAATTATTATGTAAATGCTTAAATTAATCTATCTTAAATATGCTCAGACATGGGGAGAAGATTGTATCAACTGTTTTATTTCTGATGTAATTTAAAAACTCAAAATTATTTGTGACTCTATTTTTTATCTTTTTTTTTAAATTTCAAACAGATTTGCCTGGCATTGGTCCGATTAAAGAGACACATTATTATAACGATTAGCTTTTGTGTATTTTAAAAGAAGTGAAATAAAATAACAAACCAAATTTTAAAAAACAAAATGAAATTCTACATAATTTGAAGCAGATTTTACTTTTTTTTAAGATTTTTTTTTGGCATTTTTATGCTTTATTGACAGTGTAGAGACTGAGGTGAAATGGGGCAGAGAGGGGAGTGACATGCAGAGAACGAATCACAGCAGTGCTGATATAGAGCGACAACATGCTCCCTCTCATGTGATATTGCTTAAGTATCTTCTATTGACATGTTAACAGT
>CM047511.1:32171895-32184395 GCA_026122265.1 Ammodytes dubius | reverse complement strand
TGTGTGTGTGTGTGTGTGTGTGTGTGTGTGTGTGTTTTATGGGGCGTGTGTGTGTGTGCGTGTGCGTGGGTGGACAGCAGAAGAGCATCGGTAGACTCAACTAAATGTGAATAAAACACACATGACGAGTTGATTCAGCTTCACTGTCAGTCAGTAATGTGTTTGGGTCAGAGCCATATTGAACACACACACACACACACACACACACACACACACACACACACACACACACACACACACACACACACACACACACACACACAGTGGCCTTCTGCCAAAGAGAGATCACTAGCTGTTTCCATTAGTTGAATAATACAGTTTGATTGTCAGACTATTTGCCCCATATTTGTCAACAGGGTGTGTTTAGCTACCACAAGCCATTAAAGGCACAGTGTGTAATATTAGAGTATTTAGCTTCATCTAATGGTGAGATTTTAGATGTCAACGCTCCCTTGCTAACCCCTCCCTTTGAGGAGAATTTACAGAAGCTACGGTGGCCTTCAAGAACAAGAAGCTATAGTTACTAAAGATGGCATCATCCACCACTGCCTCAAGTCTTTCCACAATATCAAGTGATGAGGTGAAGATGTATTTAGTTATTTATTCTATAGTACTTCTTCTTCTTCTTGGTCTTCCAACAGGTGCATTTCCCCAGGACGCCCACTATATAAAAAAACCTAAATTTGTCCGTTCTGTGCTACTGTAGAAACATGGCGGTGCAACATGGCGGCCTCAGCGCCCCGCTCCTATGTAGATATAAAAGGCTCATTCTAAGGTCATAAAGAAATAAGTAGGCTTCACTGTCAAGCCATTTAAAAAAAACATGCAACATTCATTCTATTGCCAATGACTACAGCTGTAACTGTTAAAGTCCTACTTCACCAGTGGGAATATGAAGGTGTATAGAACTCTGAGATCCTATGTAGTATAAATGTGCAAACATTTTAGAAATCGCTTCATCCTAGCCTGAGAAAAGGCAGAAAGAGTGTTTTTTTGGTCTCACTGTCTAATCCTACATTTTACCATGCATGACATCACACATGGTAAAATGTAGGATTAACAGGACAGCTGGGGCCAAGGGAAGACTGAGGGAAGAAAAACCGCATTCATTATATTATAATAGCGATGTTATAATGATTGAACGCCGGTTCCGTATGGGTGAAGTATTCCTTTAATGTGCATATGACCAATAAACATACTAAATATACACACAAGGCGCTCCGGTGGCGTGGTGGATGGAACGTGTACCATATTGGCTCCGGCCTTCGTTGCAGTGGTCGCGGGTTCAAATCTGACCCGTGGACCTTTACTGCAGGTCATCCCCCTCCTCTCTCTCTCTCTCTCTCTCTCTCTCTCTCTCTCTCTCTCTGTCTCTCTGTCTCCCCATTTCAACTCTGTACTGTCTAATAAAGCTCTCTCTCTCTCTCTCTCTCTCTCTGTCTCCCCATTTCAACTCTGTACTGTCTAATAAAGCTTGAAAATGCCACAAAAAAAAAACATATTAAATATTGGTTCTCTTGTATTTTTGCTTTTCTTTCTGATCTGAAGATGGAGGAGCTTCACGACGTCCAGCTCACTGAGATCAAACCTCTGCTGACCGGACAGGTGAGACACACACACACACACACACATGCACGGACGCACGCACACACACACACACACACACACATGCACGGATGCACGCACACACACACACACACACACACACACACACACACACACACACACACACACACACACAGACATGCACACAAACACACGTCACACACACACATGCACGCACAGACGCAGACGCACACACACACACACACACACACACACACACACACACACACACACAGACATGCACAAACACACACACACACACACACAGACGCAGACACAAACATGCTCACACACATGCACGGATGCACGCACAAACATGCTCACACACACACAAAATCACAGACGCACACACACACAGAAACGCACGGGCACTCGCGCACACACACACACACACACACACACACACTCACACACACACACACGCACTCATGCACACACGCACACACACAGCCATGCTGTTAAAGGTGGAGTCAATGATTCTGGAGAACGCTGGTTGCCAAAATCGAGTGGGTCGCACAAAATAGATCAGAGTCTTTCTTTATTAATTTTATTATGTAACATTGAAACGTTTATTTTAATGACTCCTAGCAAGAATCATTGTGACTCAAAATTACATTTAAAAAATAAACTATTTGTTCATTTCACACACAACGCTGACATTAAGCTATCAGGGCTTTGACAATTTACACAAACATATGCCTTGTGTAATAATTTATTACAAAATGAGAAAGAAGTCTATTTTATATTGCATTGTTCAGGCAGATTTTTATGTACTGCATTGTTTGATTAAGACTTGGCTGATTTCACAAACTTTATAGATATTTTTTTTGGGGCGACTGTGTCTCAGGTGGTAGAGCGGGTCGGCCGATGATCAAAGGGTTGGAGGTTCGATCCCCGCCCTGCCACCTGGATCATGGTTGTTGTGTTCTTGGGCAAGACACTTCACCCACCTTGCCTTGTGTGAAAGTTGATAGTTAGCCTGCTGCTATCGGTGTATGAATGTGTGTGTGAATGGTAACGTGGGAAAGGGAAACAGGTCTCCCTTGTAAAAGAGTCTTCGGTCTCAATGGGATTTAAATTATGTAGAAATAAAGGTTAAAGAAAAAAAAGAAAAAACCTGGATGAACTCATTTCATGTGGGCATCTGTGGTGAAGTGTGTAGGGCGGTCGTGTGAATGGGTGAACGTGTACAAAACAATGTAAAGCGCTTTGGGTCTGTGAAAAACCAGGTAAAAGAGCTTTATAAGTGGAGTCCATTTTCCATAACAATAACAATGAAATATTTTCTCTGTGTCTTTTCAGAATGGGAGAAACCTGCAGGACTTTGACTGTCAGGTGAGTCAACAAACCTTCAATGAATAATTATTAAAGAGACGGTGCAGTATTTATTATAATCAGTTCTTTTGCAAAGTTAGTGTGTTACCTTATATAGCCATCAGTCTCACACAGACAGACAGACAGACAGACAGACAGACAGACAGACAGACAGACAGACAGACAGACAGACAGACAAACAGACAGACAGACAGACAGACAGACAGACAGACAGACAAACAGACAGACAGACAGGCAGAGAGAGAGACACACAGACAGACAGACAGACAGACAGACAGACAGACAGACAGACAGACAGACAGACAGACAGACAGACAGACAGACAGACAAACAGACAGACAGACAGGCAGAGAGAGAGACACACAGACAAACAGAGAGAGAGACAGACAGACACACAGACACACAGAGAGAGACAGACACAGACAGACAGACAGAACGCTGAGGTAAGAGACCACGAGTTTAACTGCGTCAGAATGTGAATCAGTCGACCTGATGGCGATCGATTGTTCGTCTCATTGAATGTTTGTTTCCTGGTAAAACACCAGAGCAGCACAAGCCTGGAGGTGTGTGTGTGTGTGTGTGTGTGTGTGTGTGTGTGTGTGTGTGTGTGTGTGTGTGTGTGTGCACACTGAAAAGAAATCCAGTGTTATTACACAGCCTACCTAGGCTCTGTAAACGGGCATATTGCTAGCTACAGTGGGCACTTTGTTTACATATACGTTTACAGAGCCTAGGCTGTGTATTAAAATGTGTATTTTCTTTCAGCGCAAACACAGTACAGACAGGTAGCGGATCATGAGGAGATATTCACTGATTTTGACAACAAGCGTTCTCCAGAATCACTGACTACACCTTTTTCAAGCAGAGATAAATGGCATAGAGAGTTATATTTAGGATGGAATGTGTGAGGAAATAGCGGAGTTATAACCAGTGGCTACACACACACACACACACATACATATTGATGCAACAGAGCTGACGTTAGTTTGGAAGGTCAGTTTGTATTGATCAGACAGAGACACTAAATGAGGACACACAGTCACACTTTGCTTTCATATCTGCTGCTCTAACTTTCCCTGCGTTCCAAATCTCATACTCTTTATTTTCTCTATTCTACATACTACATCTGATCATAAACAGTATCAAGTTAGTATGCAGTATGCTACAACTGGGACATACTTTAACTTATTTATTTCATCCTAACATGGCTCCTTGATCTTGCCTCTTGCTTATATATCCGTCTCATCGCTGGTTGTTTTCACTGGGAGGCTCAGTCCATGTGATGTAACTTCTGCTGCAGTGGATTGTGGGTCAGAACCTCCATAAAGCTGCTGGTTTCAACACTAAAAAAAAAATCACCACCGGATGTAGTAGGACATCTGGGTATTTTTCAGCATGCTGCATCTGACATCATGTATTGGGACAAACTAAATCTGTTTCTACCAAACTAAATAGCAGGGAAGGATGGGGACTGGCACACAGGGAATGTGTGGAATCCCCTATCATAGGCAATTTATTTTTGAGTTTCAGGCAGGCAGATGGAAGACAGAAGCGGAATGGTTCTTTTAGCTAACTTCCTGTCACTGACTACAGTTAGCAGTCCCCTCGCTCGTCCCTACGTCACCACATTAATGCACTGCGGTCTTCAAGCAGCGAGTTATCTAGCATCATCTCAGATCCATAAGTGTGATAAAACATGATAAAAACCATCAAAACAGACATTGGGAAGGATTTTTACCTGCCCTGCCATTGTAGGCGCATAAACATTCACCCATGTGTTGCTCTGGCATGCACCGGCAGTGAGACCATGGAGTGTATATACTATATATGAGTGAGACGGGTGTCGGTTTGTAGCGTTCTTTCAAATGTCGGGATCCTCCAATACGTTTATTTTTCGATTACATGCAGAGCAGCTGACTGAGAGATCGGCTTTATGAAACGCGCACATTACGTAAGTGATCACTGTATGAATAAAGAGCGATTTAACACGTATATTAACATAAATAAACCGCTTACTTCACCTTTTATCTTTTAATATGTGGCCTATAGCGCCATCTTCAGACCAAAGTAATAACCACCACACCATGAGCATTTACTTGAACTGTTTATTTTAATGTTTTTTTTTTTTCCTAAATCAGGTCCTTAATATAATTACCATAGTTACCAAACCGTCATGGTAGGATGTGTTTTATTTCAGTTTTATTTCAGACATATCAAAAAAAGAAAAAATTAAAAGCATGAAAATACAATAAAAAAATATGTTCAAATGATTTCACAAATAAAAAAAGACAAAAAATAAACAAATAACATATTCAATTGATATGCCTGAAAAGGAGTAGGAAGAAGTATAAACTTATTGGATCCTACCCCTTTTCCACAGCTCAATAACTTTATAATAATAATAATTATTATTATTATTTAATTTATGTGTGAGTTTGGAAGTTTTTTATAATAGCGAGAGAATAAAGAATAAAAAAAGTCAACACGTGATTGGCTGATGAGACCTTAAGAGCTCTGTGCCCTCGGCCAATGAGTGGACAGATTATTGATCTAATCACTGTGACCTCATTGTGTGTGTGTGTGTCTGTGTCTGTGTGTGTGTGTGTGTGTGTGTGTGTGTGTGTCTGTGTGTCTGTGTCTGTGTGTGTGTGTGTGTGTGTGTGTGTGTGTGTTGTGTGTGTGTGGTGTGTGTGTGTCAGAGCAGAGCGGAAGGACACAACACTATTTCTGGAGCTGCACTTTAGCAGAGTGCTGTAACGATTGTGTCTGTTTGTCTGTTTGGATGTGAGCGGCTGAGTTTAGTTTGGGTTAGGTGACCCCTGCTGTGTGCGCTGTACAAAGTTTTTATTATTTATTTTATTTTATTTTGTTTTGTTTTTTTGGAGGACCACTCGACTCGAGAAAACAAACTAAAACTAAAGGACAACACTGCAGCTGACCTGACCTAGCGCTCTCTCTCTCTCTATCTCTCTCTTTCTCTCTGTCCGTCTGTGTGTCTGTCTGTCTGTCTGTATCTCTTTCTCTTCATCTCTCTCTCTCTGTCTCTCTGTCTGTCTGTCTCCCTCTCTTCTCATATTTCTAAAACTCCTCTCTTTCTCTCTCTCTCTCTCTCTCTCTCTCTCTCTCTGTCTGTCTGCCTGTCTGTCTGTCTGCCTCTCTCTCTCTCTCTCTCTCTCTCTCTCTCTCTCTCTCTCTCTCTCCCCCTCTCTCTCTCTCTCTCTCTCTTCTTCTAGTCTTTCTCAAACTCATCTGTCCGGAATGCATGACGCTCTGGATTTGCACCAAATCTCCTGTTGTTTAGGAGTTGGGGTGGTGAGTTAGCCACTTAGCTTTAAGTTAGCACCTTCTCCCGAGTCATGCTTTGCTTTTGCTTTGCTTTGCTTTGCCTTTTAGTCAGTGACCTAGTTTAGCTGCCTAGGCTCTGTAAACGGGTATGTTTCTAGCTACGGTGGCCCCCCCTCTCAATAAATGGACAGATGTACAGGTGCAAAAATAATATCAATGAAAAGTTTTTTTTTTTTTCATAATTGAATTCAAAACGTGACACTTTCATTTTTTTTTTTTTTTTTTTTTGGCATTTTTATGCTTTATTGACAGTGTAGAGACAGAGTTGAAATGGGGCAGAGGGGGGAGTGACATGCAGAGAACGACCGCGGGCTGGAATCGAACCCGGGTCTGCTGCTGGCCGAGGCCCATGGGGGGGGGGGGGGGGGGAGGGGCGCCCTACCAACTGAGCTAAGGGCGCCCCCTAACTTTCATATATTTTTGATTTATTACATGATGTGAAATTAATCTAGAATAAACATATTTTTCAGATAGTTGACATTTCTGTATTAAATTATTAAATATTTTTTTTATTAGTTTTATGTAATATTCTAATATTTTGAGATATAGGATTTTTTTTATTCCATGAGCTGTAAACAGTAATCATCTGAATTAAAACAAAAGAAAGGCCTGTGACATATTTCACTTTGTGTAATGAATCTAGAATATATTAAAGGTTCACTTTTTGAATGGACTTTTCCATGATATAAATAAAATGCTGTGCTGGAGAAGACTGTGTGTGTGTGTGTGTGTGTGTGTGTGTGTGTGTGTGTGTGTGTGTGTGTGTGTGTGTGTGTGTGTGTGTGTGTGTGTGTGTGTGTGTGTGTGTGTGTGTGTGTGTGTGTGTGTGTGTGTGTGTGTGTGTGTGTGTGTGTGTGTGTGTGTGTGTGGAAGCTTAGGATCCATTAATAGAATCTGTCAGGTGCTTTTCATAAGTCATTATTAAGTCATTGATAAGATTACTGTGTTTACGCTGTGTATTAAACCTGCAGTGTGTAGAATTTTGGGTTTTATTTCCTAGCAGATTTTGTAGAAAGTAATTATAATATCCATAAGTATTATGCACTATTTAATTTAGTGCATAATAGCTGAAAAAATGTTTTGAATTATTTATTTTTCCCTTAGAAAGGGTCTCATATATGTCCATATTTCTGCATATTTTGGAACAAGGCCTAGTGCCGCCATCTTGAAAGTGTCATAATTGGAATGTCATCAGGTGCATTGTTTACAATTTAGAATTGTTCTGTTATTATTCAAAAGGGTTGGGGTTACCCAGGGAGCGTTGCATTCTAGAACTTTGTAGAACTTTCTTGATGATGTCATATTACACACTGAAACCTTTAACACTGGATTTTCAGACAGGTAGTGGATCATGAGGAGATATTCACTGATTTTGACAAAGTGATTTTGACAACAAGAATCACTGACTCCATCTTTAACTTGGTAATGTGATTTTCACTGGGCATATGATTTCTGACCAAACAAGTGTGATGAACCAGTTGTCAGTATATTTCATGGGAAGGTTTTTTTATTGTGTGTTCAAGTGTTTCAAAGACTCTGGTAGTGATGTCAGAATGATTTTCAAAATGGAGGAAAGCCCAGAGGTAGAATGTGTTATTTACTTCACACCCCAGGCTCCTGTTATTGCTGCTGATAGGATTATGTTTGTTTGAGAGAGAGAGTGTGTGTGTGTGTGTGCGTGCGCCTGTAGCAGTGTGTGCGTGTGTGTGAGAGAAAGAGAAGAGAAAAAGAGAGGGAGAGAGAGAGTGTGTGTGTGTGTGTGTGTGTGTGTGTGTGTGTGTGTGAGAGACAGAGAGAGAGTGCGTGTGTGTGAGAGAGAGAGACAGACAGAGAGAGAGTGTATGTGTGAGAGAGAGAGAGAGAGAGAGTGTGTGTGTTATTGTCTTCATGACTCTCTCTGTCTCTGTCTTCATGACTCTCTGTCTCTGTCTTCATGACTCTCTGTCTCTGTCTTCATGTCTCTCTCTCTCTGTCTCTGTCTCTCTCTCTGTCCTCAGGAGAGAGAGAGAGAGAGAGAGTGTGTGTGTGTTCTTGTCTTCATGACTCTCTCTCTCTCTCTCTCTCTCTCTCTCTCTGTCTTCAGGAGCATGATGTAGCAGTGTGTGTGAGAGAGAGACAGAGAGAGAGAGAGAGTGTGTGTGTGTGTTATCTTCATGGTTCTCTGTCTCTGTCTTCAGGAGCATGATGTGGAGACGGCCCACGGAGTGCTGCACGTTACCATGAGAGGGGTTGCTAAGGGCAACAGACCCACCATCCTCACCTACCACGACATAGGGCTCAACCGTGAGGACACACACACACACACACACACACACACACAGACAGGCACATTGCACATACACGCACACACACACACACAGACAGGCACATTGCACATACACGCACACACACACACACACGCTAAACGCACAGACACACAGACAGACACACAGACACACACACACACACACACACACACACTCAGTGTCAGTTATAGGACATACAAGAAAAATGGATTTAATATGCCAATTTCTTAAAGTGATGAAATTTTGACCAGTTTCACTTTGGGACAGGCCTTTAAAGGGCTGTTTGAGGGTTAACACTAGGTTTTAAGGACAGGCCTTTAAAGGGCTGTTTGAGGGTTAACACTAGGTTTTAAGGACAGGCCTTTAAAGGGCTGTTTGAGGGTTAACACTAGGTTTTAAGGACAGGCCTTTAAAGGGCTGTTTGAGGGTTAACACTAGGTTTTAAGGACAGGCCTTTAAAGGGCTGTTTGAGGGTTAACACTAGGTTTTAAGGACAGGCCTTTAAAGGGCTGTTTGAGGGTTAACACTAGGTTTTAAGGACAGGCCTTTAAAGGGCTGTTTGAGGGTTAACACTAGGTTTTAAGGTTCAGGTATGAATTAGGTTTATGTTAGGGTTAGTGTAAGGGTTGGGGTTAGGCATTTAGTTTGGATGGTTAGGGTTAGGGTAAGGGGCTAGGGAATGCATTATGTCAATGAATGTTCTCACAAGTTTAACTGTACAAACGTGTGTGTGTCTGTCTGTCTGTCTGTGTGTGTGTGTGTGTGTGTGTGTGTGTGTGTGTGTGTGTGTGTGTGTGTGTGGTGTGTGTGTGTCTGTGTGTGTAGATAAGTCTTGCTTCAACAGCCTGTTTAACTACGAGGACATGCAGGAAGTGACGCAGCATTTCTCTGTTCTTCACGTTGACGCTCCGGGACAACAAGAGAACGCTCCTGTGTTCCCTGCTGGGTAACACACACACACACACACACACACCACGCACGCACGCACGCACGCACGCACGCACGCACGCACGCACGCACGCACGCACGCACGCACGCACGCACGCACGCACAACACACACAACACACACACACACACACACACACACACACACACACACACACACACACACACACACACACACACACACACACACACACACACACACACACACACACACACACACACACACTCACACACACACACACACAAACAAAAAGCACACACACACACACACAGCATACGATACGCACACACACAGACGCATACGATACGCACATACACAGACACGCATACACACACACACAGACACAGACACAGACACGCACACACACGCACACACACACACACACACACAAAAAGCGCGCACACACACACAGACGCATACGATACGCACACACCACAGACGCATACGATACACACATACACACACACACACAAACACACACACACACAGACAGACACAGACACACGCAGACGTATACGATACACACATACACACACACACACACAAACACAGACACACACACACACACAGACACAGACATACACACAGACACAGACACAGACACGCACACACACACACACACACACACACACACACACACAGACACACACAGACGCATACGATACACACACACACAGACGCACACACACACACAGACGCATACGATACGCACACACACATACACACTCACTAACACACACACACACAGACGCACACACACACACAAACACGAACAAACACACAGAGACACACACTGACACACACACAGACAGACACACACACACACACACACACACACACACACACACACACACACACACACACACACTCTCTCTCTCTCTCTCTCTCTCTCTCTCTTTTCTCTCCCTCACACGAACACACACACAAGAACAAACACACACATACACACACAAAATCAAGCGATTCATTGTGATTTTTTTTATCGATTGACCGCCCTGCTATTCATCCCCAAAGGAAAATTGTATAATGTAACATTCTAACATCTTGGTTTGTATTTGTTTGGGGCGACTGTGGCTCAGTTGGTAGAGCGGGTCGGCTGATGATCAAAGGGTTGGAGGTTCGATCCCCGCCCTGCCACCTGTGTCATAGTTGTTGTGTCCTTGGGCAAGACACTTCACCCACCTTGCCTCGTGTGAATGTCGATAGCTAGCCTGCTATTGGTGTATGAATGTGTGTGTGAATGGTAACGTGGGAAACGAAAACAGGTCTCCCTTGCAAAATAGTCTCCGGTCTCAATGGGATTTCCCTGGAGAAATAAAGGTTTAAAAAAAAAAAAAAAAGCGTAGTTCATAATTATCTATTTATTCTGTGTGCAGGTACCAGTATCCCACTATGGATGAGCTGGCTGAGATGCTGCCTCCAGTCCTCACACAACTACAGTAAGTCTGTCTGTCTGTCTGTCTGTCTGTCTATCTATCTATCTATCTATCTATCTATCTATCTATCTATCTATCTATCTATCTATCTATCTATCTATCTATCTATCTATCTATCTATCTATCTATCTATCTATCTATCTATCTATCTATCTATCTATCTATCTATCTATCTATCTATCTATCTATCTATCTATCTATCTATCTATCTATTTTATAATGCATGATAAATAAAAGAATTTAAGTATGAACTTCCAGACAGTAAGTTGGTTAGTTGACCCTCGTGTGTGTGTGTGTGTGTGTGTGTGTGTGTGTGTGTGTGTGTGTGTGTGTGTGTGTGTGTGTGTGTGTGTGTGTGTGTGTGTGTGTGTGTGTGTGTGTGTGTGTGTGTGTGTGTGTGTGTGTGTGTGTGTGTGTGTGTGTGTGTGTGTGTGTGTGTGTGTGTGTGTGTGTGTGTGTGTGTGTGTGTGTGTGTGTGTGTGTGTGTGTGTGTGTGTGTGTGTGTCATCAGGGTGAAGAGTGTGATCGGTATCGGTGTTGGAGCCGGAGCCTTCATCCTCACCAAACTGGCTGTGAGTAAATCCTCCTATGAGGAACTTTTAAATATTTCTGAAACATTGTCATTTTTCCTCTGATGATCATAAATTACATGTAACAGCAATCGAGACCATCATTGCAATGAAAGAATGCTATTTTTTATTTTATACTTAAAAAAAAGAGAGAAATCGGTTCATCCTAGCCTGAGAAAAGGCAGAAAGAGTGTTTTACGGTCTCACTGTCTAACCCTACATTTTCCCATGTGTGATTTTATAATGATAGAACGCCGGTTACATAGGGCTGAAGTATTCCTTTAACTTTGTGATGTTGTGTTTGTAGCTACAGTCCCCTCCATAAGTATCGGAACAGTGAGGCCAATTCCTTTATTTTTGCTGTAGACTGGAAACATTTGGGTTTGACACCAAACGATGAATATGAGACAATAGATCAACATTTCAGCTTTCATTTCCAGGTGTTTACATCTGGATCTGATACACAACTGAGAAGAGATAGCATTGTTTGTAAAGGAACAACACATTTTTAGGCGAGCAGAAGTATTGGAACAGATAGACTTTAAATAAATTAAAGTGCATAAAACGTAATATTTTGTCGCAACACCTGTGACCCATTGACATCACCAAACTTTTGCATTCTTCTTTTGTGATGCTTTTCCAGGCTTTCACCGCAGCCTCATTCAGTTGCTGTTTGTGTTAAGGCCAGGACACACCAGTCCGACTTGTTTCTACTTGTTCCGACTACGCAAAAAATGGAGTCGGCCGTTTCAGGAAGCTCCAGGCTTCCCGTCGCGGCCAGAGAACACACCAAACTGACTGCTGACTTTCCGTACGCTCTGTTGCTTGCGCGGGACGTAATGTCTCCATAACAGCAGGCGGCGCTAATCTGTATTGTGGCCCGAAAAAATACGAAAGCCGGAAATGATGGGAACAGCTCTCTAGAGCATAAACATAGATAGAAATACGTATTTATATTTATGGACCATAAGAGCACAA
>CM047511.1:32161895-32166895 GCA_026122265.1 Ammodytes dubius | reverse complement strand
GTGTGTGTGTGTTATTACTTGTTCTAACTAGAGTTATTCCTCAGCTTGTCCTCCGTTCTCTCTCTCTCTCTCTCTCTTTCTCTCTCTTTCCTTTCAGTCATGTTCAATTAAAACACCTGAACAGCCAATCAGGTATCAGGACTATTAACACACACGCACACACACACACACACACACACACACACCACACACTCACTCACTCACTCACTCACTCACTCACTCACTCACTCACTCACTCACTCACTCACTCACTCACTCACTCACTCACTCACTCACTCACTCACCTCACATCACTCACTCACTCACTCACAAACACACACACATCCTAGCCGTCTCTCTTCATTTCCATCCTGGCGTCTTTTGCTATAATTTCTTTCGTTACTCCTTCTGCTTGTCTGTCTGTATGTCTTTGTCTGTGTGTGTGTGTGTGTGTGTGTGTGTGTGTGGTGTGTGTGTGTGTGTGTGTGTGTGTGTGTGTGTGTGTGTGTGTGTGTGTGTGTGTGTGTGTGCGTGTGTGTGTGCATGCCGATCACACTGATTTATTTGAATCTCTGACGGTTCAAATCTCTGGTTCTGGTTGGACTGGTTCAGCTTCTCCACACCAGCGTTGCCACGTCCACTTCTTATAAGCAACTTTGGGCCTGTTGTTTCTTTGTAAAGTTGCTTATAAATATTAGGGCTGGCCCGAATTATTCGAATATTTAAATACTCGTTCGGAAAATTAGTATTCGGAGCTTAAATTAGTATTCGGAGCTTCGTTTTTTTTTTTTTTTTTTTTCAACATTTTTTTTTGCAAGAAGCTAGAACTGCAATATAATGTCATCAAATAATTTTATATTCGGATATAAAAGTTAGTAATATTGTAGTAGTAGTAGTAGTATTGCTCATTTAGGAGGATATTACATCACTAAGTGTCATAGCGCATCCATTACTTCACCTCCGAGCGCGTAAATCTTCAACAAAATATGCAGATACTGTCAAAATCGGTTCCAGGGAGTATATAGGGATTATTAACGTTTTATTTTATTTTTTATTTTATTTATTTTTATTTTTTTTATGTTGTTTTTGATGGTGTGTTTTTCTGGAACGAATATTCGAATATTTGCTCGGAAAAACCAACGAATATTCGAAGCCTGAAAAATGGCATTCGGGCCAGCCCTAATAAATATAAGTGGTCGAGGGCCTATATAAGTTTTTTTTGGCCTTGTTTCAGTGAATTATTTTGTCTTGCTGCCCATGCATTGAATACACTTTAAATGAGCTAAAGATCGAAGCAGTTTGTTGTGATATGTCAAACAAGATTTTGTACATTCACTATTTGTTTTTGCCTTTTCATTTTGTGTGAGACAAAGAAGAAGTGGGTTTAATTGTTTTCTTTCCACATATATATATTTTTTTGTGGTCATTTTATTGGTAAGAAAAATGTTGCAAGTATGAAAAAAGCCAAAAAAAGCCTTTTTTAAATAAATGTCTCTCTCTCTCTCCACTCCTCTCACACACACACCCCCCCCCAAACACACACACACACACTCTCTCTCTCACACTCACTCACTCACTCACTCACACCCCCACCCCCACACACACACACACACCCCCCCCCCCCCACACACACTCACCCTCTCCCCCCCCTCACTCTACACACACACACACCCTCTCCCTCTCTCCCCCCACACACACACACTACCCCCCCCCCTCCCCCCCCCCACACACATACACACCCCCTCCCCCCCCCCTCCCCCTCTCTCCCCCCCCCTCCCCCCCTCTCCCCCTCTCTCCCCCCCCCTCCCCCCCCTCTCCCCCCTCCTCCCTCCCCCCCCTCCTCTCCCCCCCACCTCCCTCCCTCCCCTCCTCTCCCCCCCACCCTATCTATCTATCTATCCCTCCCCCCCTCTCAGTGCCCACAGCGGGGATGACTCGTCTGGTGCGTTCCCGCTCCAGGACTCACTCTTCCAGCAGCATCGGCTCCACAGACGGAGCGCGAAGCCGCAGTACCGCCGCCGGCCACCAGGCGGAGGGAGACAGCGCCACCGCTAAACCCACTGCTGCTGCACACACCATCCAGATGACTGCGTAGGGCTGCTCTCTCTCTCTCTCTCTCTCTCTGTCTCTCTTTCTCTCTCTCTCTCGCTCTCTCTTTCTCTCTCTCTCTCTCTCTCTCTCTATCTCTCTATCTTTCTCTTTCTCTCTCTCTCTCTCTCTATCTTAATATTTACTTCCATTTTTCTCGATAACTTAATTCTGGGGCTGCGTTGAGGAAAAAAATATAAAATAAATAAATTATGAGATTAGAGTCAGAATAATTTCGTATTCTTTCGAAAACTTGGAGCATCTTGTGAAGTTAAAGCCTAAACTACTTACTTTAACAAATAATTAAAATAATGGCAGTTTATTTCTCTCACAGAAATTATGATTCTGTCGACCAATGTGTGTAGCTTCACCCCCTTTGGACTTGGCTTGATACCCCAACCAAAGGGTTACAAAAATAGGTATGGCACTAGTGACTGTATGCTTATTTTGGTTCCCTTTCCAACTTTCGACAGTGGAAATGCCAAAAAAAAGTGTCCCGAGCAACAAAATTTTCAAAAATTCCGACTTTATTCTTGTAATTTTATTGTGTATTTTTTCCCTCTCCGTGGCTCTTAATACTCAGTTGTTCCTCTCCTCTGAATCTTCCCTGTTTTATTGGACGAACGGTGTCTCACTTTGTCGTAGTAAACGTTCTTCCCAAAAAAAATAACCCCAAAAACGTCCTTTCATACATTTCAGGGCTGGTCGGTCTGGGACCCGGACAGTGGCTGGACAGTGTGAAACTCATTTGGTTCAAATTTCTATATGAAAACGCTGGTGTTGTGTTTCCATTAGGGGTGTAACGGTTACATGAGGGTCACGGTTCAATACGTGCCTCGATTTTGAAGTCACGGTTTCGGTTCTGTACGGTACGGTTCTCAGTTAAAGCTGGAGTATATATGATTTCTGATTGGTCAAAGCTAAAATGAGCTGTACACCTTGACCAATCAGAGCGAGGCTACGATTCTCTGTTCTTATTGGCTGTTGGGACTGTCCATTCACTTTGGCACCGACGTTGTTGGTGTAGAGCGTGTCAGGGAGGGACCAAAGAGAACAAGTTGAGCGGTTGAGGTATTTGGATTCAAATCTCTATCCCAACTGCCAATTTTCTCCCCAAATCCTCCACCCCAGCTTTAAGTACAATTGCAGCCTAAAGGTATTTTTCAGTATATAGAAAAAATATCAATTCTGCTGCAAACAACCAAGGTCTCCAATGAATAAAATACTTCTCAATTAAAAGTCTGAACATTTGGCATATTTACGCCATAGTTACGTGTTGCGGTTCGGTGCATTTTAGGTGCGAATATGAACACGTGTATTTGTCACACCCCTAGTTTCTACTGTAGAAAGTTTTCAGACGGAATCGTTTCTCTTCCTTTATTTCAATGCTGCTCCCTTCTTCTCTTATTATTATAACTATTAATATTTTGTTATGACTGGTGTCGGTGTAAACGGTGGTTTCTAAAAATTTTTCCGATTATTATTTTTTTTTTTTCTTTGCTCCCACGTATTCGTAGATTAACTTTTAAGGGAATATTTATGCAGATATACTCGACCCAAAACTAGTTCTCTCTCTGTCGTGAAAGCCCCTCAAAATATCTGTCGTTTATGAGCAATTAAATTAATTTGATTGAAAGAGCCGATTTAGCAGCAACAATGTAATATATAAAAGTTGCTCTAGTCTTTCCCACTATGTCTATTGTCCCTTCAAACAGCCCAAATATCTCTTCACAGCATTATTCAGTCGCTGTCAGTGACGTCATTAAAACTGTCTTGAATTATGAGTCAGAAACACTGGATAACACTTCACTTGAACGTGAATATATATTTGATATTTATGTGAAAAATGTTTTGACTGAAAAACATCTAGAGAAGGAAAAAGAATCATGGGATTTGTTTAGAAGCGTTTTGAATATTTCCTGTAAAACCAAAACCAGTAAAGACATGTCCGCCCGTCCCTTATCTATTTATTTTGTTCCTTTTCTTCTTCTATAATATACTGACTGTTGTTCTTGATATTTATTCTTGACCTTTTTGGAGATTTGTACTGAGGCAGTGGTTTGCTGTTTGTTACTGTTTGTAATGAAATAAAGATTGTTATCCTAAAAAGCTGCTTCTCCTCAGTGTTCTTGAATTCTCTGTGTGGAAGTCTCCGGAAAAGTCCTGCATTTAAAAAAGTGCATTATGGAACTTAGGGCCCACAGTTTGGTCAACGTTCCTTAAAATAGTTTGTCTGATTAATGAAACAGCCCAGCCTGCTTTGTGTGTGTGTGTGTCTGTCTATAACAGTGTGTTTGTGTATCTGTGTGTGTGTGTGTGTGTGTGTGTGTGTGTGAGCCTGTCTATAACAGTGTGTTTGTGTATGAGTGTGTGTGGTTGTGTGTGTCTATAGCAATGTGTGTGTGTGTGTGTCTCTTTCAGCCCAGTCTGTTCTGACCGGCCCTGACTAAACCCTGTATTTTCAGTAAAAGACAAAACGGTCAAATTTTTTGAAAATATTTATTTTTTTATTAAATGTTTTGCACAGAGAGAGACAGACAGACAGAGAGATAGAGATGGAGGGAGAGGGAGAGAAAGAGAGAGAGAGTGATAGAGATGGAGGGAGAGACAGAGAGAGAGAGAGATGGAGAGGGAGAGAGAGATAGACAGAGAGAGAGGGAGAGGGAGAGAGAGTATTGTGTCATTGCATCTATCCCACAGCAGGGGGCGCTGTCTTGCTGCAGAGTCGTCCGATCAGCCCGGCCATCTGCAGCAGAGAGTTCACGCCTTCAGCCACGCGCATGTGAGTGTAACCGATCTCCTGCAGACAGACAGACAGACAGGCAGACAGACAGACGGACGGACAGACAGACAGACAGACAGACAGGCAGGCAGACAGACAGACAGGCAGACAGACAGACAGACAGACAGACAGGCAGACAGACAGACAGACA
>CM047511.1:32154395-32156895 GCA_026122265.1 Ammodytes dubius | reverse complement strand
AATAAACAAACTTTCCTCACAGGAAAATGTAGATCCCTGGAACACTGTTTGAAGTTAGAAAGCTTCCTGAAAAGTTACTGTTTCACTGGTGTTGTTTACAGCAGCAGGGCCCACAGTTTTGAGTGAGTGAGTGAGTCTGTCTGTCTGTCTGTCTGTCTGTGTGTATTAGTTGCATTGTCTAAAGTTAAACCCCAGACTGTATATTATAGAAAACTAAACCGACCTGCGATGATGATATTTGGGACATTTCCTTCTCTGGCGAAGACTTCCAGGCGGCTTACTGTCTCCTCGTTACCCACGATTTGCTTCAGCTCCAGCGGCCTGTATTTCTCGACCCACGGGAGCTCGAAGTGAGTCCCGGAGCTTTTAGCAGAGACCGAGGTGTCTGCTGCCTCTGTGTCCGCCTTAGGAGCGCTCTCAGTCGGCTTAACTTCACTCTCTGTATCGGCAATCTCCATCTCCACGTCCATGTTGATGTTTGTGATGAAGAATAGCTTCTGCCAGCGCGCGAACTGAACTGCTGCTTTCCCTCCCTGACAGCACGCGACAGTAAGCTGACGCCTCATTGGTTGAGCGTGTAGACAGTGAAGGCGCTGATTGGCTGAGAAGAACGCGCTCCAAATATCGCGAGATTTACGTCCACAACAGAAGAATAAACATGCGATAAACCAAAAAATATAATGATATGAGAAAAAAAGCTAAATAATAATTAGAACTCGGATGTATTAAATAAATAAAAACTAATTATAAATTTAAATAATTAATAAAAACAATACATTCAAATCAGGTTTTAAATAAAAACTAAATATATATATTATATTATGAACCCACATTTCACACATTTTCTGAAAGAATTACCTCTCTTTTAAATATTTTTTTCAAATTGATTCGATTTAAAAATATTTTAAATTTCATAAATGTTTATCAGACCTTTCATTGAATCTGACCCCAGACATAAATTAAATAAATATTATTATTTAAAATGAGAAATAAAAATTAAATATTTATAAATGTATCCCCCGTGTCCTTTGTCGCCCTCTAGCGGTGAAAAGAGGGAACTGAAGAGGAGTTAAACAGTCACCAGTCATCAGTATTCATACATTTAAAATAAAAATCTCCATCTATGAAACATACAAGAATAATTAATATACTTATTGACTTAATGCTATTCATCTTTCTAAGCCAATGAATAAAATAATTGACCAATATTAATATTTATTTAAAAAAAAAAAATCCTCCGTTCATTGTCGCCATCTAGCGGTCACGCGGCGGAACTGCAGAGGCGTTAAACAGGATGTCGTCACCGTGCGAGTCTGAACTACTTCCTACTTCCGCAAACACAGCTCCCTGTCTGTAGCTTCCCCGTTTCTCTATCTCGATATCAATGCGGCGTTTAATCTTAAATTTCCTCTTGTTTTCTTTGGTTTAAAAACCTCATTTGTATCTTTCCGACATCTCCGCCATTGGTGAGACGTTGACCGTTGTTGCCATGACAGCGGAACCTCCAGGCCTCGAGACCCAGCGACGAGAGGTTGACAATCTCCTGCGGGAAACAGAGCTTCGTGCGGGGGATAGCTGGTGAGAGGGACACCGCTATGCTACAAACAACCATATTAGCTTAATGCTATTATACACTCACAGACACACACACTGGCACACAGGCTTTATTTACACACACACTAGCGCGCACACACACACACACACTAGCACAAGCTTTAAACACACACACACGCACACACACATAGGCTAGGCTTACGTACACTCACATACTCACACTGTCTTACATACTCCCGTTCAAATACACAATCAAAGGCAAATACACACAGGAACACGTAATAAACATACACAGAAACATATACTGCACACTACACACACACACACACACACACACACACACACACACACACACACACACACACACACACACACACACACACACACGTTCAAAGACATACACGTACCAGTGTTGTAGGTAGAAATTGTATTGTGGATGGGCCACTACTAAAGTGAATGGACCATATTTTCCTATACAAAGAAAAGTACTCATACAAACTTAGAATTAAAATGAGAAAAAAAGGACAAACTAAATAAATTCGCATTTCAGAGGCAATAACATCAACACACTGTCTTTACAAACGGCTCAAACATTTAATATGCTAGCAGTTTGGTTTTTATATTTCATAAGGTGGGAGGAAGCAGAGTGGTTATCAGTCAGTCAAGAGAGAGTCGTCAAATATTAATGAGACCAGGATCTCAGAGCGGGGAGACTGCAGAGCCTTAAAACCTCTTTAAAGTGTGTGTGTGTGTGTTTTTAAAAACACAGAATAAGTTCATTTAAAAATAATAATGATATCTTTACAATGCTCTGAATACAATAATAGTAAAATAGTTTATTGTATTATTCTTAAAAATATGACGAAGGCAAGGTAATCATAATTTATTTTCCCTCGGATGTTGCAATTTAAAAACTCAAAATGATTGTGTGTGACACTGTGTGTGT
>CM047511.1:32146895-32149395 GCA_026122265.1 Ammodytes dubius | reverse complement strand
CCCCCCCCCCGTAGTGTCTGAGTAACACCCCTCCCCTCACAGAGTACTTCCTGCAGTCTTCCTACCTGGATGAGCTGAACTTCTCCAACCCTCTGGGGATGAAGGGAGAGATCGCCGAGGCCTACGCCGACCTCATCAAGCAGATCTGGTCAGGGCGCCACTACTCTGTCGTCCCACGCGTCTTCAAGGTGGGTCGTTAGATTGTGGCACATTTATTTATTTATTTATTTATTTAACTTTTTTGGGGCATTTTCAAGCTTTATTAGATAGTACAGAGTTGAAATGGGGAGACAGAGAGAGAGAGAGAGAGAGGGGGGGATGACCTGCAGTAAAGGTCAACGGGTCGGATATGTTTAAAACCAAATCCACAACATCCTTCTAACTTTGTCATGTGTGGAGTTAGTTTCATGATAGTAAAAAATATGAAAAGAGTTATAGGCATATTTATCAATCCAAATGAAAGATACTGTCATTTAAAGTTTGTTAAACTTTACAGAAATTCAGTTTAGATGAGGCCTTCTATTAAACCTGAAAAAATTGTCCTTGTTTGCATAAAACTAGAAAATTCATTAAAAAGCACATTTGTGTGTGTGTTTGTGCATCTGTCTGTGTGGCCGTGTGTCTTTGTCTGTGTGTGTGTCTATGTTTGTGCGTTCCTGTGTGTGTGTTTTTGTTTCTCTGTATGTTTGTGCGTGTGTATGCATTATGTGTGTGTGTGTGTGTGTGTGTGTGTGTGTGTGTGTGTGTGTGTGTGTGTGTGTGTGTGTGTGTGTGTGTGTGTGTGTGTGTGTGTGTGTGTGTGTGTGTGTGTGTGTTGTCTGTATGCATTATGTGTGTGTGTGTAGACGAAGGTGGGCCACTTTGCGTCCCAGTTCCTGGGTTACCAGCAGCACGACAGCCAGGAGCTGCTCTCCTTCCTCCTGGACGGTTTACATGAAGACCTCAACAGAGTCAAGAACAAGGAATACATCGAACTGAGGGACGCAGAGGGACGGCCAGACCAGGTGGGTAGACAGACAGAGAGATAGGGAGAGAGACAGACAGACAGACAGACAGACACACACACACACACACACACACACACACACACACACACACACACATTATACACACACACGCTTGCTACAAGTACATCAGAGGAAAAATGAGACTGTGTCAGAAATATTTAAAAGATCCTCAACATTAATTATAATAATAAACTTATTTATTGAACTGAATTGTATCTGGTAATTTACTTTTTTTATATATTAAATTGTACATATTTTTTTTTAATTTTAAAAACATTTTAAGTCTCATTTTAATTCACTGTTACATGTATAAAATGTGTTGTATAAATAAAGTTCTATTGATTGATATAACCTCCTTCTGTCTCTCATACAGTTTACAGAGCCTAGGCTGTGTATTAACAACATACTACTTAATTATAATATGAAGCTAATTTACTGAACTAAATTACATCTTATCCCTAACTGGTTTACAATTTTTTTTTTTTTTTTTTTTTTTTTCATAATTTTTTTTTTAACATTTTAATTCACTTTTAACTGTATTAAACGTGTTGTCTCAATAAAGTTGTATTGATATATATAGTTAAGGGGTAGGACTAGATAAGTTTTTTACTTCCTCCTATCCCCTTTCGAGCATGTAGAAAGTGTGTCTGTCTGTTTTTTTTTTTTTTTAATTCTATTTTTTTTTTGCTTTTGTTTGTTTTTTATTTATTCATCTATTTTTTTATTGCTCGCATGTTCGAAATAAAGAAAATCAATCAATATATTCTTCTTCTTCTTCTCTCTCTGTATAGGAGGTAGCGGAGGAGGCGTGGCGTAACCATCGGCGACGTAACGACTCTGTGATCGTTGACACGTTTCACGGCCTGTTCAAGTCGACGCTGGTTTGTCCCACGTGCCTCAAAGTGTCCGTGACCTTCGACCCGTTCTGCTACCTGTCTGTGCCTCTGCCCGTCAGCATGGAGAGGGTCATGGAGGTCTTCTTTGTCTCTCTGGACCCCCACGCCAAGCCAGCACAGGTGGGATAGGTTACACACACACAAACACACACACGTAGAGAGACATACGCACCACACACACTCTCACTCACTCACTCCACACACACACACACATAAAGACGGAAATATACGCCGCACAAACACACACCACACACAGGCAAACACACTTGATCACTCACACATGCATACAAGCAAATAGACAGACAGACATACAGACACTCACTCACTCACTCACTCACTCACTCAACAACACACACACACACAGGCACACACAGGCAAACAGACAGGCAGGCAGACGGACAGACAGACAGATAGATAGACATTCTTCTCCCAGAAGATAATAAGACGATGTACAAGAGGCATCATTGCAAACTAACCACGGTGTAAGCACGCTGAGAAGCAGCTTTTAGTTATTATGCACCAAAAATCTGGAACAAACTCTCTCCAGAGAACTTGAGGTCTGCTGCAACCCTCAGTTCTTTTAAATCGAGTCTGAAG
>CM047511.1:32126895-32141895 GCA_026122265.1 Ammodytes dubius | reverse complement strand
TTTACCCAATTATTTCTTCGGGGTCCTTGAAAATGTAACTGTTTTTCTTGAAAGTGTTGTAAACATGTTTTGAATTTCCCTCATAAGTTGTAGGTGCCCTGAACACAGCAGACGACAGCAGCAGTGAAGCAGTGAACCACACACACACACACACCTCGCCTGACCCTCCGCCGCCCGCCAACACAAACACCAACGAGCAAGAAGAAGTAAAGGAGGAGGACAAGGTATTTAATATCACCTGCTCAATTTGGTTCTTTTAAAATGTTCGATATATATGTATGAATATTTTATATATTTTATATTTGTGTTGTCTATGTAGGCTATTATTATTTATTTTTTTATTTGATTTTTTTTATAATAAGATTTTTTATCATACTTAGTTCAGAATTCAATTAAACCTGCAGTGTGTAGAATTTTGGATTTTATTTCCTAGCAGATTTTGTAGAAAGTAATTATGATATCCAGAAGTACATTTAATTTAGTGCATAATAGCTGAATTTTTTTTTTTATATTTTCTTTTTCCCTTAGAAAGGGTCTCATAAATGTCCATATTTCTGCATATTTTGGACCAAGGCCTAGTGCCCCAATCTTGAAAGTGTCATAGTTGGAATGTCATCAGGTGCATTGTTTATAAATTAGAATTGTTCTTGTCCTTGAAGGCCACTGTAGCTTCTGTTATTATTCTAAAGGGTTGGGGTTACCCAGGGAGCGTTGCATTCCTTTAAAGGTGCTCCGAGGAACTTTCAGTTTGTGTTAATTCTACCGCTCCACCCCTTTGGACAATGTGGGTATAAAAATAGCATTCTTTCTTTGCACTGATGGTCTCGTTTGCTGTTACATGTCATTTATGATCATCGGAGGAAAAATGAGACTGTTTCAGAAATATTTAAAAGTTCCTCGTAGCTACTTTAAATGTGAATGTTGATAGTTAACCTGCTATCAGTGTATGAATGTGTGTGTGAATGGTAACGTGGGAATGGGAAACAGGTCTCCCTTTAAAAAGAGTCTTCGGTCTCAATGGGATTTACCTGTAGAAATAAAGGTTAAAAAAAAAAATTAATGCGTTCTGAATCTTTGTCGTCCAATCAAGCATGAGGAGGCGTGTTCTCCCAGCCCGACAGCCAATGAGAAGCGAGCGTGTCACAGGAAGAGGAAGTGTCTGTTCAGCATCCAGGCTGTCAACTCCAACGGAACGACAGAGAGAGGGACGGGGGAGGGAGGGAGCGCCGTGTCTTTCAGCTGTAAGTGAGACAGACATAAAGTATAAACACACACACACACACACACACACACACACACACACACACACACACACACACACACACACACACACACACACACACACACACACCACTCTATAAACCTAAACATACACACAGAGACACACACGCAGCCAGGCACACAGGCACACTCACATACACACAGTATACACATATATATTCACACACAACACACACATTTTTTCAGCGTGCTATATCACACATTTTTTATGGCCTAACCTCTTTTTGTTTATGTGTGTGTCTCTGCGTGTGCGTGTGTGTGTGTATGTGTGTCTCTGCGTGTGTCTCTGCGTGTGTGTGTGTGTGTGTCTCTGCGTGTGTCTCTGCGTGTGTGTGTGTGTGTGTCTCTGTGCGTGGTGTGTGTGTGTGTGTGTGTGTGTGTGTGTCTCTCTGTCTCTGCGTGCGTGTGTGTGTGTGTGTGTGTGTGTGTGTGTGTGTGTCTCTGTGTGTGTGTGTGTGTGTGTCTCTCTGTCTCTGCGTGCGTGCGTGTGTGTGTGTGTGTGTGTGTGTGTGTGTGTGTGTGTGTGTCTCTCTGTGTGTGTGTGTGTGTCTCTCTGTCTCTGCGTGCGTGTCTCTCTGTGTGTGTGTGTGTGTGTGTGTCTCTGTGTCTCTGCGTGTGTGTGTGTGTGTGTGTGTGTTCGTGTGTGTCTCTCTCTGTGTGTGTGTGTGTGTGTGTGTGTGTGTGTGTGTGTGTTGTGTGTGTGTGTGTGTGTGTGTGTGTGTGTGTGTGTGTGTGTGTGTGTGTGTGTGTGTGTGTGTGTGTGTGTGTGTGTGTGTGTGTGTGTGTGTGTGTGTGTGTGTGTGTGTGTGTGTGTGTGTGTGTGTGTGTGTGTGTGTGTGTGTGTGTGTGTGTGTGCAGCTCAGCCGTACGTTGCCATCGACTGGGACCCCGACATGAAGAAGAGATTCTACAACGAGAACGAGGCCGAGGTCAGTGGAGGGTTATCACTTCACTGGTTCAGTTTCTTTAGAATTATTTTCGCAGAACTATTTACAAATGTCCATCTCAATCTGTGTGTGTATGATCAGATATGTTTCTGTAAATGTGCACATGTCCTAATGGCTGAAAATAATCTATTAATTGGTTCCAAGAGCTGAAAATACAGTCAACACTCTGGCGGGCGGATCTCTGTTAATCAAATCAGCTGTTTTAAAAAATATATATTTTCTAAAGCTACAAATCATTTTCTACATCTTCATAAACTTTAACTTAAAATGTACTTAAATTAAGGTGTGTGTGTGTGTGTGTGTGTGTGAATGTGTATGAGTGTGTGAGTGAATGTGTGAGAATGTGTGTGTCTCAGCAGCTATACAGCCTACACACCACAAGGGGGCAGCAGCACACAGTGAATTTCCCTGCAGTCAAACCAGCCATCACACATTGCACTCTAGTGTTAATTTGAACAAAATTCACAGATTCAGTCTCAGCATCTCAACACCATGTTTGATCAGTTTCAGTCCAATTTGAGTCATTTGATCCTTCATGTTTTTAGTTGAATACAAATCAAATCCTCTGCCATCTAGATAAACTATATTAAAGCGATTCCGGAAAACGCTTGTAGGACCCCCTATGTTTACATTCCCGTTTACAGAGCCTAGGCTGTGAATTACCACTGGATTTTTTTTAATATATATTTTTTTTAAAGATTTTTTCGGGCATTTTCATGCTTTATTGATAGTGTAGAGACAGAGTTGAAATGGGGCAGAGAGGGAGTGACATGCAGAGAACGACCGCGGGCTGGAATCAAACCCGGGTCTGCTGCTGGCCGAGGCCCATGGGGGGGGGGGGGGGACGCCCTACCAACTGAGCTAAGGGCACCCCCGCCCCCCGTAGTGGTTAGATTTTGACGAAAAGTGATTTTGACAACAAGCGTTCTCCAGAATCACTGACTTCACCTTTAACACTACTGTACTCTAAATGATATACTAAATACACATTCATTCACAAATGTGTGTGTGTGTGTGTATGTGTGTTTTATAGAAATATGTGAAGCACGGCAGCATGGAGGTTCCCCAGCAGCAAACCACCGTCCAGCTGCAGGAATGTATCGAACTGTTTACTACTGTGGAGACTCTGGAGGAGGAGAACCCATGGTAACACACACACACACACACACACACACACACACACAACACACACACAACACAACACACACACACACACACACACACACACACACACACACACACACACACACACACACAGACACACACACACACACACACACACACACACACACACAACACACACACACACACACACACACACACACACACACACACATATGTTTTGTTCCGTCAACATTATGTTAGAAAAACGATTATGACATGATGTTATTGACATTTGTGAATCGATTCAGAATCTTATTTCTCCCCTCATGTGTATAAAATGTGTGTGTGTGTGTGTGTGTGTGTGTGTGTGTGTGTGTGTGTGTCTCTCTCTCTCTCTCTCTGTATATAATGAATATAATGTGTGTTTGTGTGTGTGTGTATAATGTTTAATGTCTCTCTCTCTCTCTCTCTCTCTCTCTGTGTTTATAATGTCTAATGTGTATGATATGTGTCTGTCTCTCTTTCTCTTTCTTCCTCTTTCTCTCTCTCTCTCTGTGTATATAATGTATAATCTCTCTCCCTCCCCCCCCCCCCCCCAGGTACTGTCCAGTGTGTAAGAAGCACCAGCTGGCCACTAAGAAGCTGGACCTGTGGTCTCTGCCTGAGGTTCTGATCATCCACCTGAAGAGGTTCTCCTACACCAAGTTCACCAGAGAGAAGCTGGACAGCATAGTGGACTTCCCCCTCAGGTAGACAGACAGACAGACAGACAGACAGACGGACAGACAGACAGGCAGACAGACAGTCTGACACGCACGGTCGGACGGACAGACAAATTATACACACTCGCACAAACGCACTTGCTGGCAGACAGAGAGACACACAGACAGAGAGAGAGAGAGACAGACAGACAGACAGACATTACACACACAGGCACGCAAGCCATACGGACAAATTATACATACTCACGCAGACACACACACACACAGACACAGACACACACACACACACACACACACACACACACACACACACACACACACACACACACACACACACACACACACACACACACACACACACAGACAGACAGACAGACAGACAGACAGACAGACAGACAGACAGACAGACAGACAGACATAAGGGGCATCACTCAATTGATCTCTCGAGTATAAATAAAAGTTAAATTTAAAAGTGAAAATGAAATACACACAAGCAAAACACATTATATGCATAGACACACACTCACTCAGAACTGTCAATAAAGCATAAAAATGCCACAAAAAATATAAAAAAAAAAAAAAAAAAACTGGACCTCTGTGAAACGTGTGTGTGTGTGTGTGTGTGTGTGTGTGTGTGTGTGTGTGTGTGTGTGTGTTGCAGAGAGCTGGATTTCTCCGGCTGCCTCCTGAGGAAGGAGCTGACCAATGGGGAGCCTCCGAGCCGCTATGACCTCATAGCTGTGTCCAACCACTACGGAGGACTGAGGGACGGACACTGTGGGTTTATTACTATTACTATGTTTTAGGGCCTAGACTTTGTACTGAGTTGAGTTGAGTGAGTGAGTGAGTGAGTGAGTGAGTGAGTGAGTGTGTGAGTGTGTGTGTGTGTGCGCGCGCGTGTGTGTGTCTGAGGGATGGACACTGTAGGTTTACTTTAATTTTATTTGATCAGCTTTATCGATTAGTCATATAACTTTTCTCTGAGTTGTATTTAATATTGTGTTTGCGTGTGTGTGTGTGTCTCTCTCTCTGTCTGTCTGTCTGTCTGTGTTTATGTCTCTGTCTGTCTCTCTGTCTGTGTGTGTCTGTGTCTCTCTATATCTGTCTCTCTGTCTGTGTTTATGTCTCTGTCTGTCTCTCTGTCTGTGTGTGTGTGTGTCTCTCTGTGTCTCTCTGTGTCTCTCTGTGCGGTGTGTGTGTTGTCTGTGTGTGTCTGTGTGTGTTGTGTGTGTGTGTGTCTCTCTGTGTGTGTGTGTGTGTGTGTGTGTCTCTCTCTCTCTGTGTGTGTGTGTGTGTGTCTCTCTCTCTCTGTGTGTGTGTGTCTCTCTCTCTCTCTCTCTGTGTGTGTGTCTCTCTCTCTCTGTGTGTGTGTGTGTGTGTGTGTGTGTGTGTGTGTGTGTGTGTGTGTGTTACAGACACCAGCTATGCGTGTAACAAGGATAACGGTCAGTGGTATTACTTTGACGACAGCAAAGTGACGTACGCCGGAGAAGACCAGATCGTGGTGAGTATCACACACCACACACACACACACACACACACACACACACACACACACACACACACACACACACACACACACACAGACACTGACACTCACTCACTCGTTATTCTTAGTATTTAATAATTCTATCATCATAAATCAAAACTAAATTATTTTGAGGAACCTGGAACCAAACATAAGACTAGAATATGTTTGTAAACCAAACTGTGGGCCCTGCTGCTGTAAACAACAACAACAGTGAAACAGTAACTTTTCAGGAAGCTTTCTAACTTCAAACAGTGTTCCAGGGATCACATTTTCCTGTGAGGAAAGTTTGTTTATTCAGTTATGGAGAATAAACCTTAGAAAATGTTTCACTTCTCTGACACACCCAAAGTGACATAGTGCACTATTTTGTTATCATGAAATACTCACACACACACACACACACACACACACACACACACACACACACACACACTCACTCACACACACACCACACACACCACACCCACCCAACCACACACACACACACACACACACACACCAACATAATCCTCCATTTTGCTTTTCCAGACCAACGCTGCGTACGTCTTGTTCTACCAGCGACAGGATAAGATCAGAAAACCCACTCTGCCCGCGCCTAGCAACAGCCCCGCCCCCGACAACCACATCAGCCAATCAGAAGAGGGCGCCGCCGCCTCCTACGTCACCATGGAGACGGACTAGGTGTTATTTAGTTTAATTCAACGCGATGGAAATTTAATTTTGATTTTTTTTTTTTTTTTTTTTTTTTTTTTTTTGCTCATCGTTCCAACAAAACTTGAACTTTTTCTTTTAATTTTTTCCCGTTTCCCCCCAAAACAAATCTGCAACTTTAAAATGATTTGTTAATACACACAACACTCAGGTCGCTTTGAGGTTCAGTTCGTTGAAAATAGACATTGACATTAAGAGTTATTTTAGCCTGTTAATCAGTTTAGAGACTTTTGAAAAAATCTATTTGATTTGAAACTTTGACTCCCAAATTTTCCCACGAAAAAAATTAAAAAATTAAAATTTAGATTTTTTGTTAATTTACCATAAATTAACTCATATTTTTCAGAGCAGATTTTGTCCCAGGGGGTTCTGGGTAATTCGGGAGAAGCAGGTTATATTAGTACTGAACAAAGCTGCCAGGGATGAGACGTAAATTCTTTGTATATTTTGGTTTGTTTTGTTCCGCTGGTATTTATTTTATTTTATTTTATTTTTGTTGAATGAATAATTTCGGCCGTGGCATTTACCAGGTTTTTTCTTTTTCTGTGATCTTATGCTGCGTTCAAGAACAACTCGGAAAAGTGGAAAAAATTGTACAGTTGTAATTCTGATATCCGACCTCACACACACACACACACACACACACACACACACACACACACACACACACACACACACACACACACACACACACACACACACACACAGGTAGCTAGATAGAGAGACACACACACACAGGTAGATAGAGAAACACACACACACGGACAGACAGACACATACTCACACACACAAGTAGCTAGAGAGACACACACACTGGTAGTTAGAAAGAGAGACACAGACACACACACAGGTAGCTAGAGAGAGACACACACACACAACACAGGTTGCTAGAGAGAGAGAGACACACACACACACACAGGTAGCTAGAGAGAGAGACACACACACACAGGGATTATGCTCCGAGTTCCCAACTTCATACAGCGTTCCAGTCTAATTTTCCTAAAATAAATACCACTTTCCAAGTTGTCTGGAACACTTTGAGGTCGAAAAATCGGAAATTACAACTGTGAAATCCTACACTTTTGAGCTGTTTTGAATGCACCATGAATGCTGGACTGGTGTGGGACATGCAGAGGCTTAATTGGTCATATTTATAGATTCCATTTGTATTGAGGCATCAGATTATTATTATTATTAGACGAGATGTTTAATTCCTTGGTTTTGTTTCCAGCGAGCTCTTAATTGAATTTTAAACTGTACAGTATTTTTGTATCTGTAAGAAATTGTATAATTATTCTGGGGGAGTTTTTTTGGGGGCGATTTTCTTTTCTTTTGGTCTTCCCGCTCAAATATCAGATGAAAATATTTTATTGTACTTTCAATCTTTTGATATGAATAAAAAGGATGATTATCACCAAGTGAAAAGAGTCACTTTTTTTTTTTTTATTGTTATTTTCCAGGTCCATACATATCATACTTCTCACTATGTCTTCTGTAAATGTACATTTATAACCACATAAAAGTATCAAAGGCCCAGTAAGAAGTACAAAAGTGAGCAAGGAGGACCCATTAAGGCTTTATACATACTGTATTATTTTTTTTACACTTTAAAGATTATTTTTTGGGCATTTTTCAGTTTATTAGACAGACATATTTTTTCATTTTCTGTAACAGTGCTTGTCAAATCAGTGAATATCTCCTCATGATCCGCTACCTGTCTGTACTGTGTGTGTGATGAAAAAATATAGATATGAATTAGCTACTACATATGTTTTTTCTTCTATCTTAGAACTACCACATAGATACTACTAGTAACTTACTAAGTAGTTACTAAAAAAAAAGTATGGGTAACACCAAATATATTTTTCAGCGCACAATGTCTGGACAGGTAACGGATCATGAGGTATTCACTGATATTGACAAGAAGCGTTCTCCAGAATCACTGACTCCACCTTTAAACTTGATTTTAAAGTAAAGCTTCTCTGTATTACGAGTTCTGTATGACACAAATGAGAGAAATCCAGAGAGTTGAGATGGCACCTTTTATTAAACTCACATCAACTGGTTCTGAATCAACAGACAATAGAAAAACACACCCTGCGTTCCAATCCCCATACTTCCCTACTATTTAGTAGAAAAAAGCTTTTGCCAGAAAAAGCTGTAGGATGTCCCAATGCATGCAGGTCAATTGCAGTATTTACCTTAGCTTATTAATTTTTCTATCTATTTTTATTGTACCTTATTTTACTTATTTTTATCTATTTTTATTGTACCTTATTTTAGGCCTGTACAGCACTTTGTCTCTGCTCTGGTGTGATGAAAGCGCTTTATAAATAAAGTTGGATTGGATTGGATTGGATGCTGAAAATACATAAATGCCTCACTAAACTCCAATAGCATTTTGGAGTATTCGTCTTTATTCTTGATATTTCTCGACATATAAAAGAAAAAAACTTCCTTATCTGATTTTTTTTCTCTCCTGTCTGTGGCCCTAAAACTTTTCTGTACTTTAGTATGTAGTGTAGTAAAAATAAAAAGTATGTGATTTTGGAACGCAGGGAACATGTACAGGTGAAAACATGGCTGCCGTCCGCCTGCCTTGTAACAACGACCAAAAATATATAATGTCACAAAATTCTGAGTACAAAACCTAATAAAAATGTAGCAACCTATGACATTTTCGGTCAGTTATTACATTTTGAATGCTGATGTTACATATTATTTTTTGACGGGAAAACTTTTTTTAAGGCTACTATTGGCCTTGATGAGCAAAAAGTGTTTTACTATTTGGGCAATTTTCTTTTTGTTACATTATGGAGCAGTTATTACATTTTGGGGTCGTTGTTTCATTTTGGGCAAGCCTTCATTTAAAGCTTTACAAAAAACACACATGAGAACATCAGAAAATACTCGACAGAAAAATCATCATTCTGAAAATTTGACAAAAAAACGTGAACACACAAACTCTTGATAATTGATCAACGAAAAGGTGCTCAGAGGAACTTTCAGTGTGTTAATTCTAGCGCCCCCTTTGGTTCAAAAGCCGTAGTGTTTTTACCACGCCAGCTGTTGTTCCTGGGTGAGCGTATACCCATGACAAAGACATTAAGAAAAACTATATAAAAATAGCATTCTCTGCACAGATGGTCTCATTTGCTGTTACATGTAATTTATGATCATCAAAAGAAAAAAATTAGACCGTTTCAGAAATATTTCAAAGTTCCTCGTAGCACCTTTAACTAACTAATAATGACAGTCAGATTGGTTGGAGAGCTAGTGACATACTTTTGATTTATCGCGTCAAAACATTAAATAAGGCGATCGGCTGTGACATAAATTATTATTCAAAAAAAATCATACACGGAAAATTTCAGACACATTTTGTATCTTCACTGTTGGACTGCTTTGTTATAATAATATAATATAATATAATTTATCATTTTTTACTATTTTATATCATTTTTAAAAAGGCACTGCATAGTTTTACACACTTAGAATTTTAGAGGCAAGAGTGTGAATATTAAAGTGGCCAATAGAATTATTTCATAAGATTCTAGTTTTTAGAATCTGTGTGTGTGTTCTAGAATTCCTCTTGAGTTCTATAGAACCCTTCCTCCTCCTTCACCAACGTTCCACACAGACCTGGGCTGTGGTGTCAAAGCCCCACTAACGTCCTCCCTCCTACATACTCAACATGTACTGTTTACTTAACCATCCATTGTGTATGCGAGGTTCGTCGGACCGTTTACACTGAAATATACAGAAGCAATAAAGAATATAAAAAAATCTTCCATGCGGTTTGAAAAGACGCAATGCATTGTGGGGCGGTTGAGTAGGAAAAGTAACACGTCGATCCATACACAAAATCTTCCCGGAAGTACTCATCCGGGCATTTCTCACCTACACAAAACTCGCATACACAACCGTTACATACTCAAATTGACGTCAAAATGTAGGACGTTAGTATGGCTTTTAGTATGAGTAGGACGTTAGTAGGGCTTTAAGTATGAGTAGGACGTTAGTAGGGCTTTTAGTACGAGTAGGACGTTAGTAGGGCTTTAAGTATGAGTAGGACGTTAGTAGGGCTTTCCGAACACAGCCCTAGTCCTTATTATTATTATTATTATGGTTCTCCGTTGTTAGAACTAGAACCCTTCTGGTGAGAGTTCTAGAAGGTTCCGCCCTCAGGGTTCTAGAACATGGTGGACTTGATGTCCTGGCTGAACAGGGTTCCAAAGTTCAGGTCTCGGCACATGAGATCGTCCTCCACGTTCTCCAGCGCCCACTTGTGTTCCACGATCTCTAGCGCCTCCCACTCACTCTGAGACACACAGACAGGCAGACAGGCAGGCAGACAGACAGACAGATAGACAGACAGGCACACAGACAGACAGACAGACAGACAGGCAGACACACATTTTAAGTTTAGAATCATTTTCGATTAAAAAAAAAAAAAAATTCAATAGCTTCCATGACATTTTTTGATTTTATTTTTTTCACACACAAACAAACACTTGCACCATCGCGACAAGGACACAAACCACAAAAATGTAAATGTAAAAAAGCGGTAAAAAAGATTTAACCTTTAATATATGTTCTAACTACTGACAAAAAAACTTGGTCACATGTGATACTTTCTGTACTCTCTTTGCAAAATATGATATAAAAAAAAAAAAAAAAATGTAAAAAAGGAAACAATGGTAAAAAAATTTAAATAAAAAATATATGTCCTATCTCCCATCTCACCTTGAAAGCCTTGTTGGGGTCGGGGGGCATCGCCATGGCAGCGCCTGTCATCTGGTCCTGCATGATGCGAGACTGATCCGCAGCTACAGGGCAACACAAACTCTCATCAGTGAAATCAAACACAACTTTCAACTGCTTGATGTTGAGTTGAATCTTTTTTTTTAAAGATTTTTTTTTGCATTTTCAAGCTTTATTAGACAGTACAGAGTTGAAATGGGGAGACAGAGAGAGAGAGAGAGAGAGAGAGAGAGAGAGAGGGGGATGACCTGCAGTAAAGGTCCACGGGTCGGATTTGAACCCGCGACCACTGCAACGAAGGCTGGAGCCAATATGTTATGTGCTCTATCCACTACGCCACCGGAGCACCCCTTTGATTTGAATTTTGAATTAAACAATAAAAAATGTATTATTAATATCATGAAACATGCGGACAGAAATTATAAAGTTATATTCACAAATGATTAAATTAAACTGTCCAATAGTTGGGTTACAAGTTCGAAAAGGGGCGGAGATTTGATTATGATCTATTCTTCCTTTTGTTTGTTTTTTAAGATTATTTTTGGGGCATTCTTCTGCTTTATTAGACAGTTTGTAGAGACAGAGATGAAATGTGTCAGCGAGGGGAATGACATGCAGAGAACGACCCGGGCTGGATTCTAACCCGGGTCTGCTGTGGAAAGGATAAAAGCAAAAAAAAATAAAAATAAAAATGTGATAATGTAATACCAACTAAAAACATATTTAAAATAAAATAAAATAAAATAAAATAAAATAAAATAAAATAAAATAAAATAAAATAAAATAAAATAAAATAAAATAAAATAAAATAAAATAAAATAAAATAAAATAAAATAAAATAAAATAAAATAAAATAAAATAAAAATTGATGCTCTAGTAGTTGTACTGACCGTTGTCCTGTCCCAGGATCAGGCTGTACATGCTCCTCAGTCCAAACACGTTGAGGAAATACCAGGAAGCTGAACTCACCCTGAAACAAAACACAGCCAGCGTTACTACAACTAATACACAATAAAGAGATTACATCAAGGTCAATTTATTGTCAATTGCAAAATATGTGCCACACACACACACACACACACACACACACAGACAGACAGACAGACAGACAGACAGACAGACAGACAGACAGACAGACAGACAGACAGACAGACAGACAGACAGACAGACAGACAGACAGACAGACAGACAGACAGACAGACAGACAGACAGACAGACAGACAGACAGACAGACACACACACGGAAACCATCGAAATAACATTTGTCTCTGACCCACACTGCAATAAGAAGAAAAGGATAACATTTGGTAAACTAAGATCCGTAAAAATATTATTATTATTCATGATCTGCTGGTGCTGTTTGCCTCATCATTTGTTATATTTAGTTAAAGATGGAGTCAGTGATTCTGGAGAAAGTTTGTTGTCGTCAGAAAAAACCTATGTACAAGGTAATACATAACTATTTAGTAGTTAAAATAAGTAAAAATACATTACATCATTAAGACTCGCACAAGCAAGAATTTAAATCTAAATTAAAACACAAAACAATAGTAAAAAATAAATAAATAAAAATATCTAGTAGTTACTAAAAAAAATAAAAAATAAAAAACCTATCTAGTAGTTACTAAAAAATAAAATAAATAAAAAACCTATCTAGTAGTTACTATAAAAAATAAAAAACATTTGCAAAAAATCACCAAAATAAAAGGTTAAAAAAAAATCTAGTAGTTACTAAAAAATAAAAAGAATAAAAAACCTATGTAGTAGTTACTAAAACAACATCTATTAAAGCGTAAATCCTATATATAAGTCAAGATAGTACATATCTCCAGAAGTTATTATTTTCAGAGCGTTTTGCTCAGTGTCTCACCATGAGGCGTCTAGAGACAGCAGGTCGATGCCTCTCTGTAACATCGGCTTGAACCTCAGCGTCAGAGGGAACGGAACCTTGGCTGGAAAACAACAACAAACGTATTTTTTAATTTTGTTTTTCAGTATTAAATATTGACACTGACAGACAGAAATGCAGTTGGTGTGTGTGTGTGTGTGTGTGTGTGTGTGTGTGTGTGTGTGTGTGTGTGTGTGTGTGTGTGTGTACATGTGTCTGAAAGGTAATGATCACACAGTATTACAAAGTGCAAGGTAGTTAATTTCTTACAGACATAAAAAACAACTTATGTCACTTGTATATCAAAACAAACAATAAAGGAAATATCAAAATACCCAAAAATAATCCCCTTCCCAAGTCACTGCCAGTGAGCATATGTCAGTATCATGTCACAATAGTTATCATCATTAAGGGAATTGAATTCCCATTTACCTTCGCTTGATTATCATTAGGGCTGGCCCGAGTTATTCAAATATTCGAATACTCGTTCAGAAAATTAGTATTCGGAGCTTAAATTAGTATTTGGAGCTTAGTTTTTTTTTTTTTTATAATTTCTTTTTTTTTCAATTTTTTTTTTGCAAGAAGCTAGTACTGCAATATAATGTCATCAAATAATTTTATATTTGGATATAAAAGTTAGTAATATTGTAGTAGTAATAGTAGTAGTATAGCTCATTTAGGAGGCTATTACATCAGTGTCATAGCGCATCCATTACTTCACCTCCGAGCGCGTAAATCTTCAACAAAATATGCAGATACTGTCAAAATCGGTTCCAGGGAGTATATAGGGATTATTAACGTTTTTTTTTTAATTTTATTTTTTTAATTTAAATTTTTAAATTAATTTTTTTTTTTATGTTGTTTTTGATGGTGTGTTTTTCTGGAACGAATATTCGAATATTCGCTCGAAAAACGAACGAATATTCGAAGCCTGAAAAATGGCATTCGGGCCATCCCTAATTATCAAGAATTCACAAAGCCTGGAATGAGTTTAAAAAAGGTCCCCATGCCCATGCTTTCTAAATGTAAAACCTACTGACCTTTTTTCAGTGTTCTTTCAGTGTGTATGTTCATAAAAAAATAAATCGATAAATAAAGTATTTTTAAATTAAAGATTTCATTTAAAAGAAATACTTTATCAAAGCTGGGGTATGTGATTTCTGATTGGTCAAAGTTAACATGAGCGGTACACTTTGACCAATCAGAGCGAGGCTCCGATTCTCTGTTATTATTGGTTGTTGGGACTGTCCATTCGCTTTGGCACCGACTTTGTTGGTGTAGAGCGTGTCAGGGAGGGACCATAGGGGAGGGACCAAAGAGAACAAGTGGAGTGGTTGAGGTATTTGGATTCGAATCTCTATCCCAACTGCTATTTTCTCCCCAAATCCTCCACCCCAGCTTTAATAAGGAAAGGCTGCCATGTCTGTAAAATCTATAAATGAAGTATTTAAATAAAGTAAAGTGACTCACTGATGACGAAGCCGGAGAAGGCCCAGTTGATCCATCCACCGATCACAATCATCGGAAGAACGTTGGTCAGGTTCCCTTTCATCATGTCAGTCAACATGCTGGTGTCTATGGCAACAGACAGACAGACAGGGAGAGAGACAGACAGGGAGGCAGGCAGAGAGACAGACAGGGAGGCAGGCAGAGAGACAGACAGGCAGGCAGGGAGAGACAGAGAGACAGACAGACAGACAGGGAGGAAGGCAGAGAGACAGACACACATAGACATACAGACAGACACAGATAGATAGACAGAGACAGACACACAGACAGACATAGACACACAGAGACACACACAGACATACAGACACACACACACACACACAGAAAGAAAGAAACACACACACATAAAAAATACAAATAACGATTACGGTCTACAGTTCATTGAATAAAAAAATCCACTATATTTCAAATTATTAGAATATAACAAAATGATAAATGTCAACCGTCTGAAAAGTATGTTTGTAATTATCTAGATCAGGGGTGGACAACATCTATCTATAAAGCAAGAAACGTCCGTGTGTCTGTCTGTGACTCGCATATCTC
>CM047511.1:32104395-32124395 GCA_026122265.1 Ammodytes dubius | reverse complement strand
ACGTTGTATTTTAATGGCTCAAAAAACATTTTAATTAGTTTTAATAAAATTTCCATAAGGACACCTAACAATCTGTACACTTTAACAAGTATTAATTGCTCTGACAGTCTGAACCGTTAACTTCTTTTTGATTGACTGATTAGTAACACACACACACACACACACACACACACACACACACACACACACACACACACACACACCAGTATACACATAGGCTACTGTATTTACACACCTACACAAACACTCACTCGCACAAACTGTCACATAAACAGACACAAACACTCACTCACTCACAGTATAAGTATAGACACAAACACACAAACAGCGGAAGCTCCTGTTAGCACCGTAGTCTAAAAAACAGAAACATCTGAAGCTGAAATACTTGAAAAATCCTAAAATAACATAGCGTTAGCATTATCATTAGCCCCATTGAAGTTGAATGGAGACTCGGCTAACAGAGCTAACCGGTCAACTGTGCTAAGTTACTATTTCTGCTTTAACAAACGCGTCGCTTCAATGACAGTCTACTGTGTCCGTCTCCCTGTGATGTAACCGACACTTGGTGAATATATTAGGGGTTAAATGTGTTTAAAGAGAACGTAACTCACCACATTTATCAACTTTCTCGGCTAGCAACACGACAGACACGCTCGTCTGTACAAACCGGAAGACGTTATTGTTTTTCCGTTACTGTGTGGCGGTTGGCCCGTTGCCGCCACCGCCACCAACTGGTGTGGATGTTTTACCGTGTGTGTGTGTGTGTGTGTGTGTGTGTGTGTGTGTGTGTGTGTGTGTGTGTGTGTGTGTGTGTGTGTGTGTGCGGGTGTGTCAATGTCTATTTTTTTTTTTTTAAATACTTTATTTTTGGATATAATTTTTTAAACATAGCCTATACACACAAACTAAAAAAAATTAACACAAAAATAAAAGACAAAATAAAACTAACATGGCGTACTTTACAGGATTCTAAGGACATTGTTTAAACTAAAGGGAAAAGATGTGTGCTATTAATAATATTAAAAAATATATAAATAAAAAAAGCCCTACACGTCATTTCGTAGACCAGATTTGATTGGCTGTGCGTGTGCCCGGCGCGAAAAGTGTAGCTTTGAAGAGGAGAGCAGGGGAGATATTAAAATAGCTCCATCCATGTTGATATTAAGCTAACACATCGCCAGTGAACGGGAGTATTAATGAATAAAGTGTCTTATCTATTGGAGAACAAGTTTGAGAGCCTGGATGAAAGGTAACGGCTTTAGTGCACCGGCCACGGGATTTCATAATATCCCAAACTGCGGGCAGAAGTAACCGGGATTTAATGTGGCGTAGCGCCGTAGCCTAGTTGGGCGAAGAACAAGCTAACAGCTAAGGTTATGAGGATCGGCCAAAGTAATTGAAACGTTTTCCAAGTGAGTCTTCAGCTTTGGTGAGTGAATTTATATGTTACAGCCTTTTATATTGTGTGTTAGGCTACTTGTCTGTGCTTTATTTTGTTTTCTGATGGATCGGTTAATATTGGATAAATGGTGACAGTAGGCTACACAGTAAGCTACGAGACTGCGGTCAAGTGAGCCGCAACTCGCCAGCGCAAGCCTCATTTGTGTCAGAGTTTCTGTGCTGAATGTAATAAGGTTGTTGTTATAATTACAGTTGGCGACATAATTATTAACTCCCCTATGAAAACAGAGCAAGGAATTTTTTTTTAACAGCTTTATTTTGGATGATTACATTATTTTACTTTGCACACTAAACAGAATTATTTCACAAAAAACAAAAACTAGCCTACCAGGGTCAAAATGATTAGCCCCCTTGAAGAACTGACCTTTTTGTTGAGCCACAAACCACTGCTGTGCAATTTAAAAAAAAATCATTGCTCTGTTTGACATAGGCTACTTGGGAAAAATATTTTCATAGGGGGGCTAATAATTCTGTCCTCAATTGTATGTTGTCATAGAATGGATCTTTATCTCGGAAAAGTTGTGTGTGCCGTCCGTGCGCTGTGGTTGTGCTGACTTTTGAATGTATAAAGTGTCTATGTCAGTAGCCTATAGTTGTTTGAGTTACTGTAAGGCTACTTAGCAAATTAAAAACTAAACCTCGCCTTGATTGATTTAATAAGAGCACGTCGGTGTAGTCAGTCTCGTGCGCGCGCAGCACCGCTGTCTGTGGAATTTCGGCCGGTTGCAGCCATAGATATGTATAGAATGTTCTATATAGCCTATTGTATATCTATGGCTGCAGCGGCCGCGTCTCCCCCAGTGACACACCCTCCTGCCGGCCGCGTCTCCCCCAGTGACACACCCTCCTGCCGGCCGCGTCTCCCCCAGTGACACACCCTCCTGCCGGCCGCGTCTCCCCCAGTGACACACCCTCCTGCCGGCCGCGTCTCCCCCAGTGACACACCCTCCTGCCGGCCGCGTCTCCCCCAGTGACACACCCTCCTGCCGGCTACAGCAGCTTCGGCATGTCGCGGTGGTTGAAGCCAGAGGACACTGTTGCTGCATCTCTTACAACGAGCTCCAGTCACCCAAAACAGCCTGACTGAGGTAAGGACACATGTAAACCGAGGAAAACGTCATTCAGCCGATATATTGTATTTTTATAGCCTATATAAATATATTTTTAATTTGCGCTCAAATCCCCCCCAAAAAAGTGCGCATTAAACTATGAGGGTTGCGAACGTTAAAGGAAGCAGAGGGGTTGATTTTTGCAGATTGCGCCCTATAATAAGGTTATTTATGTTCATACACAATAATAGTCAATTACAACTTTATGATGAACTGTGCTGTCTAAAAGCTCGAGCTCATTACTGAGAAGACACAGACACACTTCCGACTGCACTGTATGTATTTTCAAGCTTTTATTTATTTATTTTTTATTAGAAAGTACAGAGTTGAAATGGGGAGACAGAGAGAGGGGGATGACCTGCAGTAAAGGTCCATGGGTCGGATTCGAACCGGCAACGAAGGCCGGAGCCAATATGGTACGCGCTCTATCCACTACGCCACCGGAGCGCCCCGACTGCTCTGTATGTATAAACACATAGAGAATAATAATGATTTTAACGATGTTTATTATTTTTCTTTATGGGACCATTATCCTTGCATTAACGCAGCCTCACTAGACCCATCTGACTTCTCTAAACTAGACGATAGCGCAGTAATGTCGGATGGATATTGCAGTTTTTTCTTTAAGAAAACGTGTGAAACATTGTCGATACAAAAAGATTAATGTCTGAGTGGATAACGCTAAAGACTCGGTCATACATCCGGTTGACTGCATATTGCACATATTGTCAATATTGTTCATTCGTTCATTACATTACACATTTCAATTTCATTTATCTACTTTATACTTTATATTCTATTTTGTTTGTATACGTTTTTTATTTATTCTTATTGTTATTATTATTATTATTATTATTATTATTATTATTATTATTATTATTATTATTATTATTATTATTTGTACCTTTTTTGCACTATTTAGTATTTATAATTTATTTAATGTAATTACTGTTTATCTTTATCTTATTCTACTTTATTTCATTATTATTATTATTAGTTGTACCCTTTTTGCACTATTTAGTATTTAGAATTTATTTAATGTAATTACTGTTTATCTCTATCTTATTCTACTTTACTTTATTATTATTATTATTATTCCTATTGCACCGTTGGTCAGAGACAAACGCCATTTCGATCCTTATCTGCATATTCTAAGAATTGACAATAACGTTTGACTTGATTTGACTTGATTGTGGGATGTGTAGGCCTTATAAATAATGTATGAATTTGATATAGGAAGCTGCTCTGTGCGTCAGCGTAATTACATGTGGTGTACGTTATATTTTCTGCGTATTCAATTATCAAGCCTTATTGACCTACATTTTGATGATTTTGCTAACTTTAAAACACTAGAAATAAGGCGATATACTTCATAGTGAGTGGCCCAGGCCTTTGTGTATTTTTTAGCCTATATTGTTTTATATTTCACTGTAAAGTTTTTCACACGTTAAGAATGAGTTGTTGATTTTTTAAACCAAACTAATATATTGCATTACTCTACAGGAAAAAAGAAGCTCTGTCTATGAAGCAAAAAGAAAAAGAAAATGTCTAGCTGAATGGAAGGCGTAGTGGATAGAGCACTTACCATATTGGCTCCGTCCTTCGTTGCAGTGGTCGCGGGTTCAAATCCAAACCTGTGGACCTTTACTGCAGGTCATCCCCCCTCTCTCTCTCTCTGTCTCCCCATTTCAACTCTGTACTATCTAATAAAGCTTGAAAATGGCAAAAAAGTATCTTAAAAAAACTAAATAATAACTAATGTACCAAAGCCTTTTATTCCAGCTATAAGGCCTCACTCTGCAGATGGTTTCTGACGGAAACAACAGCACTGGATCGTGTGGCCATGCAGGTGAGAAATAACTGTTTTGGATTTGGCATCAATTATGTTTTAAATGTGAAGCAGAATTTTTTTTTCTTTTCTAATTGACACATTCATGTAATTATTTATTATTCTCTCTCTCTCTCTCTCTCTCTCTCTCTCTCTCTCTCTATCTGTCTCTCTGAGTATATGACGATAACAGTTGTTGTTTCAGAGCAACGGATAACGCTATTTGTTTGCGTGTGAAAAAGGAGAAACCTATGTAATTTGTATGCATAGGCTAGAATAAGAGGTTTGTGCCCCACCAGTTGTTTACATATAAAACCGCCGCTGTAGCTATATATATAATAGGCTAAATACATCTATAATAATAATGTGTTCTTGTCTGAGATAGGCCTATTCAAATATTATTTAAATAAGATATTCTTAAAAGGTCCAATATGTATTGTTGATTTTCCATTAAAACTTTAAAAAAATCGTGTAGTGGTTAGAGCGCCCCCCAGTGCAAAGACATAGTCCTAGCGCAAATACAAATGTAAGTGTAGAGCGAGAGAGATAAGGTGTAACATATGTGTAAACAGTAAAAAGTAAAATGAAATTAAATGTAGCCTCGATTGAAATATTACTGTACATGGAATATCATGCTGTAAATTAAATACAATGAACTGTATTGCAGCACATGGAATAGAATAATGTGAAATAAAAATATGAAGGCTATACGCGATATTGAAGAGGTTAATATAATGTCAAATTATGACGAATAAAGACGGAAGTACGACGGGCTGCAGTAAAGTTGGAAAGATATTTACAGGTTTGAACTTCAGTAACTCAGAAGCAAAACCTTATTAAAACACAAACAATGCATATTTGGTCTATAATCTCATTTGGACTGAAAGCAGACGTCCTCTAAGCTTTACTAATAACTGCATTGCACAGGATTATTGAATATTCATCTCTTGGGTGTTTCCCTTTGTAGAGGGTCCCTGTGCTCTCGTCTCACAGCCCGCTGCACATAGAGAGACATGTTATTATAACTTGGCTCCACTACCTCCCAAGAAGATTTACTTAAAAATAACGGTGTTATTCAGGTCGTTTACTTCAGGAAAAGTAGTAATACTGTAAACATACTAGTAAAAATCCTGTATTCAAAAGGTTATTCACGTAAAAGTATTTTCAAAGTAGGTCTATCATTGAACCCAATATAATCAAATCATAATCAAAGAAATAATTAAAACTCAACTCATCATGATAGAATGTTGTTTATTAATTTTCATGTTAATTTCATAATACACAAATTTATTGAAATACATTTTTTGGAATTTTGGAATTTTTCCCCCTGACTCTTTTATTTGACTTAACTTCTAATTTAATTTCAAACTTTTTCATCTTTTCATTGTGACATTTAATTTAATTTTAGTAAATTTTTTATATACCAATGCTGTAAATAACCTGATTGGCTAAAATGGCTAAAAAGGGGAGATTCTGAATTATACCAATATCGTTTATACTAATAGTTTAAATGCGATTTTTTTAAAGCTAATTTAGTAAATGTGGTTAGTAACATCCATTCAAATTTTATTTTTTTATATCTTAGCAGTCTCCTAAAGAAAGCTGGTTAAATATGAAATCCTTTAGTGTGGAGTCAGCGATTCTGGAGGACGTTTGTTGTCAAAATGAAGTTTTGTCAAAAATAATGAATATGTCCTCCTGATCCGCTACCTGTTCGTACCGTGTGTGTGTGTGTGTGTGTGTGTGTGTGTGTGTGTGTGTGTGTGTGTGTGTGTGTGTGTGTGTGTGTGTGTGTGTGTGTGTGTGTGTGTGTGTTGATTTTGACAAAGTGATTTTGACACCAAGTGTTCTCCAGAATCACTGACTCCACCTTTAACTTTAAATCTGGCCTACAGCAGCAACTAACGTCTACTATCAATAACTAACTAATTTTTTTGTTTGTTGATTAAATCAGTTAAAATATTAAGTGTCAGAAAACAGTGATACATTTCCCACAGCCCAAGGAGATACATTTTCATATATTGCATAAATCAACCACAACTCTTAAAACCAAAGATATTAAATTCATGATTATATGTGACAAAAACACACAAAAAAACATAAAAATCCTCCAAGCAGAGCCGGCCCTGGTCTCTGGGGGCCCATAGAAAATATATTTTTTAAATGAACACGAGACAAGAAGGAATTAAAGATTTCCTGAACAACATTTGTAGACGTTGGCACTCCCAGGATTCTGTGGTAAAAACAAAGTTAAACTAAATGAAGTAAAGTCAACTCAGACTGGGAGAAGTGTCTTCACAAGCTTTTCCTGGAAAGTTTGCAGCACTGGAGGTGGCTGCTTTAAGAAAGTGCTTGAATTGTTTAATAGCATTCAATAACAATCTAATTGTAGCTAGATTAGATAGATTTTGTCCTGACGTGCGATGGAATTTACTGTGTCACTACAAATTAAATTACAGGTTTGGACGTTATGTCAGCTTTAACTCATATTGGTTTATTATATTAACACAAATTGGTTCAGATTGAATCCTGCTTAGGGCCCCAAAAGTCTAGGGCCGGCTCTGCTTGGAAGATGTTACAGTTACATACATATAATCACATGAGTAACATGACAGCTTAAGAATAAAACACATATAATTATTTTCTATATAACTCAGAAGTTGAATATAGTCTGACACACTACAGCTAGACAATAAAACAGTATATGGACACAATCTTATATTAAAAGTAGGGATGCTCCGATCGATCGGCCACCGGTTTAAATCGGCAAATTTTCTCTCCAAATGACTGATCGGCTTTTTAGCTGATTTGCAAAGGCAGATCTTTTAATTATAAATATTGTATTTTTATTCATTTTTTTAAAATAGACAATAAAATCGTTTTTGTTCAGGTCTGAGGCATTATTGTTACTGTACTGCATCCCATTTAACTGTTTTAGTAATCACACAATTGTATGTTTGTTTTAATCAAAAGAGGTTACCAAATTCAAATGTGTCACTTAGCATTTGTTTTATATTGCATGATGAAGTATAATATTTGATACTGAAAAATATTTGAAGGCCTATTCATGAGTTTAATGAGTGTTTAATAAGGAGCAACCTTAATCTAAGTGACAATTTTATGCAATGCAAGATTAAAAATAGTTATCAGCCCAAAAATCGAGATCGGAGCATCCCTAAAACTTCTATTCTATTAAATCTTAAATGAAAAAGAAAAATAAATAATTTTTTTCTCATGAAACCAAAGATCTTCATATTATTAAATATTCTTCCTTCAACGGTGTTCAAATCTTATCCCACAGTATGTTATCTTATGTTGTTTTTATTTTATAATTATTTTACTGCGTTTTTTAAAGCAGTTGTCTAAAACATCTCTAATAATTTATCTGACATATCATAATTACCTGAATGCTGCAGCTCTATTCTGACCCATTACATGAGGACTTTGAGGAATTAAAACAGACACAGAGATTCAACATTAAAGCCTCTGGAAACCTGGTCTAAAATAGTAAAAATATAAATATATGATATCAAAGGTTGGGTGTGTCAATAAGCTTTTACTACAATCTGATTGAATATAAATGTAGATAAATATTAATTAAAAAAATATTATAAAACTTAGTTAATTATTATTTTATTTTTTCCTGTCTAGAATGTTTGACAGGACTGTGAGGGTGTGGCCGTATCAAATGGTCGCCATGGCTACAGTAATTTTTTTCATAGAAAGTTCGGCAAGGGAATTGGCACGATTGTTTTGAAAATACTTTTTGAATAATAAGAACCGGAGCTTAAGCCCCCTCATCTAAACCGAATTTCTGTACATTTTATCAAAATTAAATGACAATATCTTTAATTTGGATTGATAGATACGCCTAACTCTTTTCAGATGCTTTACTATCATAAAACTAACTCCCCACATTACATACAGGTGATACTCATATTATTAGAATATCATGGGAAATTAATTGGAATTGAGGCAAGAATTCATGCAAAAGGGGCCCGAACCAAGTACTGGGTACATATTGAGGATTATACTTTATATAGGGCTGACATTTCTGTATTTAAAATCCCTTTTTTATTGATTTTTATGTAATATTAAAATTTTCCGAGATTTTGAATGTGGGGTTTTCATAAGCTGTAAGCCTTAATAAATACAATTATAACAAATGAAGGCTTGAAATATCTCACTTTGCATGTAATGAGTCTATATAATATTTTAGTTTCACCTTTTAAGTTGAATTACTGAAATAAATGAACTTTTGCACGATATTCAAATTTTCGAGTTTCATCTGTAGTTAGAAGGATTTAGTGGATTTTGGGTTTACAGGGGCTTTAAAGCTCATCGTTTTCCTTCTCTTCCTTGGTGAAGAACTTTCCATCCGCCTGCTTCCTGAAGGACACTTTGACGTGTTCCAGCCCCTGCTCCTTCAGCTTCTGTTTGACCTGAGACACAAAACTCCTCAGCATTATCACTCACATAGATGAACCTTAATGCTAAATGCACTCCTGTTAAAGGGGGAGTCAGTGATTCTGGACAACGCTTGTTGTGAAAATCACTTTGTCAACTAACTTGTTTTATCAGCTAAAGCACAGCCGCACATATTCACTGAATTAACCAGGAAGTCCATTCTCCTAGTTTACTCTCCCCACGTCTTCTATTCCCGAGCTGCTGTCATACAGCACAATACACTGTTCTCCGACCGTGCATATGGTGCCAATGTATGTGACGTCGGGTCAAGCCCAACGCTGATTGGCCAACGCGGCTAATCGTCACGCGTAGGAGCGTAAAAAGTTCAATTTTTTTAACTCCGCGCGTAGCTGCGTAGGCGCGTTAGGTGCGTATATACGCGGCTCATACGCGGCTAAAGTGTTGCTTTAGCGCGAGTGACGCATCTACGCGCCATGTACGCGCGTAAACCAATGGTTCCCTATGGAAAATTGCCGATGTTATACTCGTCTGTACGCGTGTAGTGTGTTCGCACCTTTACACTGTATCCAGTATAACCTGTGTCCTCTCTCATGTGTTGTAACATGAAATGCTCCTCTTGGAATCAATAATTCTTAATCTCTTTAAAAAAAAATCCTTTTAAGAATAATTTGGTTATTCTGTTTTAACGTAAAATAATAATTAAATCAAACATGATTTACCTGCTCCAAGAGAGCTTCCTTCATCGCTTCGTCATCCAGATCCTGACCGTCTTCTACGCGCAGATGCAATTTGAACACTTGCCTTGTCATCACGGGGGCTTCGGGGGCCAACTCTGCCAGGGACAAAACAATCTATATTCAAAAACCCATTTCCTGTAATTATTCCTTTAAGAAAATACAAACAGTTTGAATTATGTTATTATTGGTGTTACAATAATAAGTGTCCCATCAACAGCTAAATACGGCCAAATGTGGTATTTAGATCGTCCATGTTTTGCATATTGTTTAGCACACACCCATTTTTAATTTGGGACATTTTGATGCTAAAACAAATCTAAATGTTATTTAGTTTAATGGTTACCTTCTGTTAGATTGTAGCAAATGAATGGGACCACATCGCCACAGCTGGCGTCCCACCATTGTCCAGAGCCGTAGAAGGTTGCTGCCACACAATACTTCCCGCCATAGTTTTCAGGTTCACCCTCATCCCAGAACCTAAATGAGGAATCACTCCCGTCCGTCCACTTCCAGGAGTCTCTGAAAAGGCCGATCCAGACTCCTGTTCCTGGAGGTACCAGCTCTTTCACCTTCTCGTTCTCTGCATTGTTTCTCACACTGACCAGGTCTGTGTAGTGTTTTCTGCAGAAGCTCTGAGCCTCAGTCCACGACATACTGCTGCTGGTGAGGTGATATGTGACATTTGACCCTGAAAATAGACCACAGAGAGGCACTGTTATGGAGAGGGACCATAGAATACAATTTGTTTAAACTATTTTTTTACAGTCTTTCCAAATCAACAACAAACAAAAAAGCAGATAAGTGATCAAGCAACTAAACTCATATGTTATATAGTGTGACTTAATATCCTCACCTTGGACATCACAGCAGACTGCCTTAAAGGGTCCTTCACATGGAAAGTCTCTCCATAGTCCATCCTCCCCCATCATTCCACAGTTCTCTCCACCGCCTGTTCCGGTTAGTTCTTCCTCTGACTCTTTCTCTGACTCTTCCTTTGACTCTTCCTTTGACTCTTTCTCTGACTCTTCCTTTGACTCTTCCTTTGACTCTTTCTCTGACTCTTTCTCTGACTCTTCCTCTGACTCTTTCTCTGACTCTTTCTCTGACTCTTTCTCTGACTCTTCCTTTGACTCTTCCTCTGACTCTTTCTCTGACTCTTTCTTTGACTCTTTCTCTGACTCTTTCTCTGACTCTTCCTTTGACTCTTTCTCTGACTCTTCCTTTGACTCTTTCTCTGACTCTTCCTTTGACTCTTCCTTTGACTCTTTCTCTGACTCTTCCTTTGACTCTTCCTTTGACTCTTTCTCTGACTCTTCCTCTGACTCTTTCTCTGACTCTTTCTCTGACTCTTTCTCTGACTCTTTCTCTGACTCTTTCTCTGACTCTTTCTCTGACTCTTCCTTTGACTCTTTCTCTGACTCTTCCTCTGACTCTTCCTTTGACTCTTTCTCTGACTCTTTCTCTGACTCTTCCTTTGACTCTTTCTCTGACTCTTCCTTTGACTCTTTCTCTGACTCTTTCTCTGACTCTTTCTCTGACTCTTTCTCTGACTCTTCCTTTGACTCTTTCTCTGACTCTTCCTCTGACTCTTCCTCTGACTCTTTCTCTGACTCTTTCTCTGACTCTTCCTTTGACTCTTCCTCTGACTCTTTCTCTGACTCTTCCTCTGACTCTTTCTCTGACTCTTCCTCTGACTCTTCCTTTGACTCTTTCTCTGACTCTTTCTCTGACTCTTCCTTTGACTCTTCCTCTGACTCTTCCTCTGACTCTTCCTCTGACTCTTCCTCTGACTCTTCCTTTGACTCTTTCTCTGACTCTTCCTTTGACTCTTCCTTTGACTCTTCCTCTGACTCTTCCTTTGACTCTTCCTTTGACTCTTTCTCTGACCCTTCCTCTGGTTCACTGCCTATTCCGTTTGGTTCTCCGGGCGACCAGTTTCTGAACTCCATCTCTCCGTGTTTGTAGAAACTGCTCTTTGTCAGTGACCACATCCAGCTGTACATGTCAGTACCGCGCAGCCCGATCCAGACCCCCCCCTGAAAGCAATATTTGATTGTGTTACTTTACTTTCGTTTCCATTTTAACCTGTAATTTTTGATTTTATTTAAATGTTCTATTTCTATTTATTTGCTTTTAAATGTTTTATTCATTTGCTTTTCCAATTTGTGACAACAACACTTTCCCATAATGTGAAGCCGACGGCGATTTATAAAAAGACAGAAAGAAAGAAAAGGCACACTGCTTCCTGCATCTGGCTTGGGTCGAAATTGGGTCACATTCACACCACAAACAAACTACACCAGAGTTCGTTTGGAAGCGCACCGAGACCACCTCTTTAGCTGGGTCTCGGTGCGCTTGTTTGGTCCACCCCTGTGTGCGATTGCTGTATTCACACCTTCCTGAAAGATGTGCATCAAAAGCGGAGGTGCCCCTGAGTTTGTTTCAACCGAACTACACACGGCAGGTGTGAATACGCCCTGACTTTGTCTTCATCAAAATGGACAAAGACATAAAGCATCATCAAAACAAAAGGACACAGCCAAAACCTTTTACTCAAACATAAAAAAAAAAATATTTGAAATGTCAGAGAGAGAAAAGTTAACTCACTTCAAAATCTGTAATCTTTTTCAGGATGTCCACATCCTCCATGTTGTCTATAGTTGCCAGGTCTGTGTAGTGTTCTCTGCAGTAACTCTGCGCTTCAGTCCAGGTCTTCTGTTCATTAACAACATGGTACGTACGTCCAGCATGTGAGGAGACAGCACACAGCCCTGTAGAGACAGACATGAATAATGATAAAATGTAGGCAATAAATAACTAAAGTATAGTCTCGAATCAGTGTGTTTAGGTGAGATAGATAGATAGATAGATAGATAGATAGATAGATAGATAGATAGATAGATAGATAGATAGATAGATAGATAGATAGATAGATAGATAGATAGATAGATAGATAGATAGATAGATAGAATAAACATACAATAATATAATATGCTGGATATGAAAATAAAAACAAACACTGATGAAAATGCATTTGGTTTTACTGTACATCAAAGGATTGAAAACTTAAGTAATAGTGTTTGTTTCACAATGTGGTCAACAGGATCCCACAATACAGTGTTTCCCTTACGAGTGTCTATGGCCCTATTTATCTAGGTTTTGATAGCAGCAAATAAAAACAGAAGTCATCTATCTACGATCTATTTTCATAGAACAGCTACTATTTTATTTAAGAAACGAAACGCTAATGCTATCTATATTTATTTGCAGGTAGTGTCTACTACTGGGTTGCTTTGCTCTCTAGTCTTCTCTGTTTGGTGAAGGGCGGGGCTACACGTGCGCACTCACACAGGTGTACGCACACACACACACGTGCGCACTCACTCCGTCACACACACACACACACACACACACACACACACACACACACACAGTATCATAGTTCCTTATATGGACATAGTGAACCTGTCTGCAGCTCTTAATTGTCAGAGAATTTGCATGTTTGTAAAACAGTCTTCCTAGAAATGAAGGCGAGCCACTGAAGGCAAGTCATTCTTTTTTTCAAGAAATTGTCAATATTGATATTTTTGTCTCCTCACATACTAGTAGGGGAGAACGGGGTAAGTAGGCACACTTTTTACTCTAGTGAGAATTGCTCATCACCAAAACATCTGTCAATAGCCATTCCTACATTAAATTGAAGCTTAAGGTGTTGGCTTGAAATGTGTGTCTCTCTTTTTTTCCAACTTATTGTAATGAAGAAGTAATTTACCATCAAAGACACTCTGACACATTGTGACAACCAACCCCATCAAGGGGTCGGTTGTCACACACTATGGGGTTGTTTGTCACAATGTTATCTTAATGGGAAAAATCTTAAAAAGAAGGCAATGAGGCAGAACCAAATTTGAAAGTTTAATTGCATTGTCAAGTTGACAAATAGGCCTACATAACTTACTGTAGCCTTGGCAGCTGGTCTAGTTTGGGATGCACTGGGTTGTTTTGATTTTGTTGCCCTTTTTTCTTTTGCTTGCTAGCTGCCTTTTCCTGCTCTATTCTTTCCTTCTCTGGGGTGTCAGTGAGGATACAGCTTGACAATTTCTTTCGTTATTGGGTTCCTTTTCTGGCTGCAGCCTTGAGATAACATGTGACAACCAACCCCCCAAAAAATTTGACGACCAACCCCAACCTGAATTTCTTGCTAGCATCAAGGCCAACAACCATCTGACAACTAATTAGCTTGCTAACAACAATCTAAACTATAGCTTACCCTTCACACTTTCTGAGGGTAACAAGTGTTTTGTTATAAACCCATTGTGTAAAAGCCTAGAAGAAAAATACTGAGAAGCAAAATATTTTGAATTTGACATGAAAAACACAAAACATCCTCTCACCTGAAATGCAGCTGTCTTCCTCCAAGGAAGTCTATGTATGTGACCTCTGATTCCAATTCTGGACCTTTTTTATATCAACATTTCAGAGCTAGCGCGCTCTGGTGGCGAGATATAACGAATGTGACATCCAACCCATGTGACAAATTACCCCGTTCTCCCCTATAAATACATCAAGTGATCTTATTTCTATTCATCGAAATTTCAAACAAAGCAAAAGCCTTGAAGAGTTCTCTCTCTCCCTCCCTCTCTCTCTCTCTCCCTCTCTCTCTCTTTATCTCTCTCCCTCTCTCTCTCTCTCTCTCTCCCTCTCTCTATCTCTCTCTCTCTCCCTCTCTCTCTCCCTCTCTCTCTCTCCCTCTCTCTCTCTCTCCCTCTCCCTCTCTCTCTCTCTAAACATTTCAAAGTGAATATCACCTGTTACTCCTCCTCTATAGGGGAGATGTGGGGATCTTTGCACTGAGGCATATTTCCATATCCATGTTTTTTCTTTAAACATGTTTATTGTAGCTAAGCTCATTTGCAGAGACTGGGACTTCCTGTCCCCCCCCCCCTCCCCCCCAACACACACACACACACACACACACACACACACACACACACACACACACACACACACACACACACACAGGTGCACACACACACACACACACACACACACAGGTGCACACACACACACACACACAGGTGCACACAAACCCACAGTCAGAGAGGTAGAAGAGCACTACACCTGTTACGTTAAAGTGCAAAAGCAAAGTAAATAATAAAATAAGCGACTTTAACCCCAACCGTCTGAAATATATATATATATTATATAGACTAATTACATGCAAAGTGAGATATCTCAAGCCTTTATTTGTTATAATGTTGGTTATTATAGCTAACAGCTTATGAAAACCCCAAATTCAAAATCTCAGAACATTTTAATATTACATGAAATCAATAAAGAAGGGATTTTAAATACAGAAATGTCGGCCCTCTATAAAGTATAATCATCCATATGTACTCAGTACTTGGTTTGGGCCCCTTTTGAATGAATTCTTGCCTCAATTCCAATTCATTTTCCATGATATTCTAATAATATGAGTATCACCTGTAGATCTCAATTAATGTATCAGAGGTGTCTGACTTCACATATGAGGCAGTGGAAACTTGATTAGGATACTTACTTAAATATGACTTGAAAAAACAAAAAAACTTTTAAGACAGATTGCTGTAAAAAAAAATTTTTTTTAAAGAAACATCTGCCCACAGCAGTAACTTAGAGGAAACATTGATACTGTAGATTATATTAAAACATTTATAAATATATAAAAGACTTACCTGAAGCCAGGATGATGCTCAGAAGAACCTTGTCCATCGTTGTCTGTTCCCCGTCTGCCCTCTGTCAGTCTGTGACCGTCGATATGAAGCTGCTGGGAGGAATCATTATGTTTTACTGTATAAATACGTATTCTTGCATATTCAAATGGAATGCAAAGTGATGATGTCCATTGTTTTGCATGATACCATACTTAACAGGCTATCGGGTCCAGAATGAGCCTGTTTCTCTGACATCTGATATGATGGAGGTTTTGTTAAAGATTTACACAATGCAAAAGTTCATCTTGGAGAGCGACAATGTACTGTACTGTTGTCTTTCATAACTGGATGTGGTTATAGGGCCTTTTTCTTAATATACACTATTTGTATTTCTATCTCCCATCTAGAGATCAACAAAGACAAAGACAATGGGTATAGTAATACTCATTCTAAGAGTGATTTGTAGTTTAAGGGAAACTCCTGGCCCCTGTTAGTGAGTGTGAGTGTGAGTGTGTGTGTGTGTGTGTGTGTGTGTGTGTGTGTGTGTGTGTGTGTGTGTGTGTGTGTGTGTGTGTGTGTGTGTGTGTGTGTGTGTGTTAGTGAGTGTGAGTGTCTCAGTCAAGAGTCTCCCGCAGCTCCATCAACTCTCCCTCCTCTATAATATAGAAGATTTCCATATGCAACACACACACACACACACACACACACACACACACACACACACACACACACACACACACACACACACACACACACACACACACACACAGATGTCATCATAGTTCCTGATATGGACATAGTGAGCCTGTCTGCAGCTCTTAATTGTCCTGTCAAATCAGAGAATTTGCATGTTTGTAAAACAGGCTTCCTAGAAATGAAGGCGAGCCACTGAAGAAAAGTCATTATTTTTGAGATTTTCGTCTCCTTACATACTAAACAAATCAAGTGATCCACTTTGTTTAATTCACCGAAATCTCAAACCGAGCAAAAGCCTTGAAGAGTCTCTTTCTATCTCTCTCTCTCTCTCTCTCTCTATCCCTCTCTCTCTCTCTCTCTCTCTCTCTCTCTCTCTCTCTCTCTCTCTCTCTCTCTCTCTCTCTCTCTCTCTCTCTCTCTCTCTCTCTCTCTCCCTCTTGTCTCCCTCTGTCTCCCTCTGTCTCTCTCTCCTGCCATTATTGGCCCAAACATTTTAAAGTATAATATATCTGATACTGAAAAATATTTGAAGTCCTATTCATGAGTATAATGTGCTGGGCAACCTGAATCTAAGTGACACTTTTATGAAAATTGTTCCTGCACATTTAAATGTAACGCAAAGTGATGATGTCAATTGCTTTGCATGATACTGTACTTAACAGGCTATCAGGTCCAGAATGAGCCTGTTTCTCTGACATCTGATATGATGGAGGTTTTGTTAATGATTTACACAATGTAAAAGCTCATCTTGGAGAGCGACAATGTACTATACTGTTGTCTTTCATAACTGGATGTGTTTATGTGGTTATAGGCCCTTTTCTTAATATACACTATTTGTATTTCTATCTCCCATCTAGAGATCAACAAAGACAAAGACAATTGGTATTAGTAATACTCATTCTAAGAGTGATTTGTAGTTTAAGGGAAACTCCTGGCCCCTGTTAGTGAGTGTATGTGTGTGTGTGTGTGTGTGTGTGTGTGTGTGTGTGTGTGTGTGTGTGTGTTGTGTGTGTGTGTGTGTGTGTGTGTGTTAGTGAGTGTGAGAGTCTCCCGCAGCTCCATCAACTCTCCCTCCTCTATAATATAGAAGATTTCCATATGCAACACACACACACACACACACACACACGTCATCATAGTTCCTGATATGGACGTAGTGAGCCTGTCTGCAGCTCTTAATTGTCCTGTCAAATCAGAGAATTTGCATGTTTGTAAAACAGGCTTCCTAGAAATGAAGGCGAGCCACTGAAGAAAAGTCATTATTTTTGAGATTTTCGTCTCCTTACATACGAAACAAATCAAGTGATCCACTTTGTTTAATTCACCGAAATCTCAAACCGAGCAAAAGCCTTGAAGAGTCTCTCTCTCTCTTTCTCTCTATCCCTCTCTCTCTCTTTCTCTCCCTCTCTCTCTCTCTCTCTATCCCTCTCTCTCTCTTTTTCTCCCTCTCTCTCTATCACACACACTCAGTTCACATACTGCACTGACTGGTACGCACAATTAAATAATTAGAAAATAAAATAGTTTTTTGTTCAGGTCTGCAGCATTATTGTTACTGCATCCCATTTAACTGTAACAGTAATCACACAGTTTTAGGTTTGTTTTAATCAGAAGAGGTTACCAAATTCAAATGTGTCACTTAGCATTTGATTTCTATTTCATAATGAAGTAGAAATATATCTGATACTGAAAAAGATTTGAAGTCCTATTCGTGAGTTTAATGTGCTGGGCAACCTAAATCTAAGTGACAATTTTATGCAAATTATTCCTGCACATTCAAATTGAATGGAGGTGAACACAGTAGTGATGTCTGGTAGGATGGCCCCAATGATCTTCCCTGCGGCTCTCACCACTCTGTGTATGGCCTTTTCAAATGGAATGCAAAGTGATGATGTCCATTGTTTTGCATGATACTGTACTTAACAGGCTATCGGCTTAACAGGCTGTTTTTCTGACATCTGATTTGATGGAGGTTTTGTTAAGGATTTACACAATGTAAAAGCTCATCTTGGAGAGCGACAATGTACTATACTGCTGTCTTTCATAACTGGATGTGTTCATGTGGTTATAGGGCCTTTTTTTAATTAACACTATTTGTATTTCTATCTCCCATCTAGAGATCAACAAACTTTCTTCATTTACATGCAGGAATCTGGTTTAATCCTAAACTTTGTATTGACAAAGAACCCTTATTTTGGAAACTGTGCTATCAAAAAGGAACCAAGGTTTTAGGTGATCTGTATGAGAATAGACTCCCTCCCGCTCCCTCCGCTCAACCTCTGCTGGACTACTATGTATCCCCACATCACGCCTCAGCACAATGGGTGCCCGGTCATTCAGCTGTTCAGCACCCAGGCTCTGGAACTCCCTCCCCCCACACATAAAACAGTCAGACACCATTACAACCTTCAAGTCACAACTCAAAACTCACCTGTTCAAACTCGCACACAACCTATAACTGTCTTGATTGTTTGTTTGTTTTGTTTTTCCACAGTCTTGTTTTTAATGATTTTATGATGATTTTATGCTCTGTAAGGTGACCTTGAGTGTCATGAAAGGCGCCTCTAAATTAAATGTATTATTATTATTATTAATTACATAATTTGAAAATATAAAACAAAAATTTGATATCCCACCAAATCAAACTAGTGTTATTTGCAGGTGAGGCATCTGTTGATACAGACCTTTGGCTGTGCTTCTGTGGCTCCCCCTAGTGCGGACATCTGGCATCACACATTAGACTATTTTGGAAAGGGTCATGAGGTCAGCAGCATATTATTCCATGCTGCTTCTTAACCCTGAGGAAGATTTGTCAGCCCTTAGATTGACATGGGAAGCTGATAATAATATACATTCATCAGAGGACTGGAGTTTGATCCTTAAAGATTCAAAAAAAGATGTTGAAAACAAGACTTATTCAATTATTTAAAACATCTATTCAGGTCGTTTACTTCAAAAAAAAAGTATCACCTCAAGAAAAGCAGCAAATCCTTCATTCAAAACGTTATTCATGTAAAAGTATTTTCAAAGTAGGTCTATCATTGAAACCAATATAATCAAATCATGATCAAAGAAATAATTAAAACTCAACTCATCATGATGGAATGTTGTTTATTAATTTTCATGATAATGTGACATTAGATATTACTTTGATTTCATAATACACAATTTTAGAATTTTTCCCACTGGCACTTTTATTTCACGTCTTATTTAATTTAAAACTTTTTATCTTTTCATTGTGACATTTTATTTAATTATTATATTTGTGTTATACAGCCAATGCTGTACACAGACACTAATTGGCTAAAATGGCTAAAAGTGGAGATGCTGAATTATATTAATGTAGAATTTTTAAAATAATAGTTTAAATGACGATTTTCTTACTCAGATTTTAAAGATCTTCACAAGAATAAAGCTAATTAAGTAAATGTGGTTAGTAACATCCATTCAATTTTATTTTTTTTATATCTTAACAGTCTCCTAAAGAAAGCTGGTTAAATATGAAATCCTTCAGTGTGGAGTCAGCAATTCTGGAGAATGCTTGTTTTCCAAATAACGTCAAAATCAGTGAATATCTCCTCGCGATCTGCTACCTGTTTATACAGTGTGTGTGTGTGTGTGTGTGTGTGTGTGTGTGTGTGTGTGTGTGTGTGTGTGTGTGTGTGTGTGTGTGTGTGTGTGTGTGTGTGTGCTGATTTTGACAAAAAGTGATTTCGATAACAAGTGTTCTCCAGAATCACTGACTCCACCTTTAACTTTAAATCTGGCCTACAGCGGCAACTAACGTCTACTATCAATAACTAACTAATTTTTTTGTTTGTTGATTAAATCAGTTAAAATTTAAGTGTCAGAAAACAGTGATACATTTCCCACAGCCCAAGGAGATACATGTTCATATATTGCATAAATCAACCACAACTCTTAAAACCAAAGATATTAAATTCATGATTATATGTGACAAAAACACACACAAAAAAACATCAAAATCCTCCAAGCAGAGCCGGCCCTGGTCTCTGGGGGCCCATAGAAAATATATTTTTAAATGAAC
>CM047511.1:32094395-32099395 GCA_026122265.1 Ammodytes dubius | reverse complement strand
TATTTGACAGTACAGAGGTGAAATGGGGAGACAGAAAGAGAGAGAGAGAGAGAGAGAGAGAGAGAGAGAGAGAGAGAGAGAGAGAGAGAGAGAGGGGGGGGGGGATGACCTGCAGTAAAGGTCCACGGTCGGATGTGAACCCGCGACCACTGCAACGAAGGCCGGAGCCAGTGTGTGTGTGTGTGTGTGTGTGTGTGTGTGTGTGTGTATGTTCAGGTCTCATGTGTGTTCCTCTTTTCCTTCCATGCCACTGTTTGCATGATTTGCATTTTAAAGCTGCTATGTGCTATGTCGTCCCGGCAGACATTTGGTTATATTACAGTCTCACTGTACCTCTGCCGCCTCTCACTCTGCCCAAACAGGGATCACGTCACTGGCTTTTACAGCTGTTGCTTCCACAGAAACGTCAACACTGGTCTCCTGTTTGTTGCCCACAACTGTTTATGTGTTCCAGGCAACAAAGTCGTATAATCTAGTTCATTAGAAATATAATTTTAATAGAAGTAGTATACAAAAGTTATTGCAAGTATACTTATACCTTTTGTGCTGAATTTAAAGTATATTTTACAGTATACTTGTACTTTTTGTGCTTAAAGGCCTACTTCACCGGTTAGAATATGAAGGTGTATTGAACTCGGAGATCCTATTTAGTATAAATGTGCAAAAAATTTAAAAAATCGGATCATCCTAGTCTGAGAAAAGGTAGAAAGAGTGTTTTTAATAGAAGTAGTATACAATAGTTATTGCAAGTATAATTATATTTGCTGAATTTAAAGTTTATTTTACATTATTGTACTTTTATAGTGTACTTTAAAGGTCAAATGTTGTTGCTCATTTTTAAGTTCAAATGGTTTCTACTAGTAACAGCTAATGTAGATGGAGATTATTTGTGACTGATTTTATTATTGCTAAAAACGGTTTGTCCCTGAACACATCTCAAAGGATTTCACTCCTCTGTGCACCAGGCAGCTCGTTCAATGACGTGTTAAATCAGCAGAAAAGTAAAAGAGAAGAACATCAAAATGTAATGTAATGTACTTACCTTCGAACTTTGTGTAACTTGACTCAAAAAGAAAATAAAAATAAGTATTTTAAATGAAAGAGAGGGACAGTAAACTCACATTGTAGTGTGGAGAGCACCCTTTAGACCTATATCTGCTAGGCTGTTCACATCCTCCATGTTGTCTATAGTTGCCAGGTCTGTGTAGTGTTCTCTGCAGTAACTCTGCTCTTCAGTGATGGTCTTCAATTCATTAACAACATGGAACTGATGTGTAACATTGAAGAGACACACAGCCCTGTAGAGACAGACATGAATAATGATCAAGTATAAGCAATAACAAATAACAGACAGACTATCAGAATAAAACACAACTCGGGTGCACCGGTGGCGTAGTGGATAGAGCGCGTACCATATTGGCTCCGCCTTCGTTGCAGTGGTCGCGGTTCAAATCCGAGCCATGGACATTTACTGCAGGTCATCCCCCCTCTCTCTCTCCTCTACCCCTCTCTCTCTCTCTCTCTCTCTCTCTCTCTCTCTCTCCCCCATTTCAACTATGTACTGTCTAATGAAGCTTAGGTCACAGTTCGAGTCTCATATCTATCTATCTATCTATCTATCCCAGCAGATGGCAGTGTTTCAGTTACAGTGATGTATCTGTCTCGTCTTTTTCTCTGCTCTCCTCCACTTCCGGCATCAACCCCACCCAAACAGGAAGCAGGAATGACAGCCGGCCGACACATTACCACAAAATAAAACAACATAAAATTAAAAAAATTAAAATAATAATAATAATAATAAGATGAGACATTTTAGGCCTATATTTACTTTCTATAGATGAAACGCACTGCTTGTGTGTTTAAAGTAGCCTACAGCCGATTCCTAATTAAATAGGTTGTAGCTATATAGATTTGATCTATTTTTAGAAATAGGCTACATTAAGGAGCACACACACATTCAGAAAATATACGTTTTTTTTAAATTCATCAGAACAAACAAAAAATTCTTACGGTAAGCTAACCTATAGTTTTGATGGATTTATTTTATATTATTTATTTCAATATTTACTTATTTAATTTGTGTGTGTGTGTGTGTGTGTGTGTGTGTGTGTGTGTGTGTGTGCGTGTGCCAGTGTGTGTGTGTGTGTGTGTGGTGTGTGTGTGTGGGTGTGGTGTGTGTGTGTGTGTGTGTGTGTGTAGGCGACTAACTGCGGGTCCTCCCTGCTTTACTTTGAAAGGCTTAACCGGTTGTGCGGTGGTTTAATTTTCCCGGGTTTGACGGTGCTGAAAGGAAAAGGCGCAGCTAGTAAACAACACACCGTGGACTTTAGACGTTTTATTAAATATTCTCCTCGTTCACATAACGCCCGTCGGTACCGTCAGTTTCCCCCGTTACCGTCTGTTGTTGTCAGGGTAACTGTCAGCGTGTGTCGGGCGTTAGCCAGCCAGTTAGCTAACCAACTAGCATAGCCACCTAGCCGTATAGAAAAGCATTAGCACTTCATTAGCATCAACGGTGAAAAAGATGATAGCGCTAATCAACAAACTGCTTGACTGGTTCAAGGCGCTGTTTTGGAAAGAGAAATGAGCTGACTCTGGTGGGTTGCAATACTCCGGGAAAACCACCTTCGTCAACGTGATAGCGGTAAGTTTAAAAAAAAAAGCTAATGTTGAGGAAGCTAATATGGTGCTATGCTATTAACGCCAGCTGTCAAGTTAGCATCTGGCTGCATCCATTGTTATCCAGCGGGGTGAGGTCAGCTGAGCTAGTCAATATGATCTACACACACACAACACACACACACACACACACACACACACGCACACACACACACACCAGTGGTAAAGTCACATTTATCTGAGCTACATATCCTCGTTTGGAACAAATGCTGCTAACACTCCAGTCACTGTGATAGTGAAACCTCAATAAAAATATTAGCACAGCTGCTAGCTAGTGGCTACACATCTGTACCGGTACATTAAAGTGTTAACCTCCAGGGTGAGGGTGTATCTGAATGGGCGACGGCCGTTTAGGGACGTTATGTTGAAGGCAGGGCCGCAGGTAGTGTAGCGTGTATACTGTAGGTCTAATGGTGTTATGTATTTGGATCGATAGTCGCCCCCCCCCTCCTGATGTATAGGTGAGTGACCTTCCCTGTATGCTTTGACCCACTGGGCAGCCGTAGAAAAACGTGACATTGTTTATTATGAGGCTATCGTTTATTTCTCCCTGCGTTCCAAATCACGTGCTCTTTTCTTTTTACTACACTACATACTAAAGTACAGAAGAGTTTTAGTCTTTTTACTACACTACATACTAAAGTACAGAAGAGTTTTAGGGCCACAGACAGGAGAGAGAAAAAAATCAGATAAGGAAGATTTTTTTTTTCATTATGTCGAGAAATGTCATAAAGAATAAGGACGAATACTCCAAAATGCTATTGGAGTTAGTGGGGCATTTATGTATTTTCTGCATACTACAATTGACGTGCATTTATTGAGACATTCTAAATCTTTTTCTGGCATAATAAATAGTAGGGAAGTATGGGATTGGAACGCAGGGACGGTCTATGGGCTATCCCAAAGTGGAAATTTAATTTTTACTCTGCTTTTATTATTTTGACAAACACAGGCCCGAATTAAGATAAGAGATTTAATTTTTTTAATTTTTCATTTAACTTTTATTTATCCTCGAGAGACCAATTGAGGCTGACCCTCATTTACAATGACGTCGAGTTCAAAAAAATTCAAAGGAAAAACAACAATATTCAATGTTAAAACATCAAATACACAACAACAGGTGAAGAGAAAAAACTATTGAAACATTTACACAGTGGTGAAGAGTGGCAGCAATTAAAATGAAATGGTGAAAGTACAATATAGCCTAATTAAAACAGTTACAGGTAGAGTTTGGCAGATTTAAGATAGTTTTGTTTAAATTGGTTAAAGGATATGAAGGTAGTTATTTAGTTTAATTTGTTGCTGTAAGTTGTTCCAGGAGTCGGGGGCACTGAAGCTAAAAGCTGTCTTTCCCAGCTCAGACCGGGCTTGTGGGACATAAAGGCATAAGCATGAGATAAGATAGTCATTTACTTAATCCTACACTCAACTGAGGGAAATGTACATTGTTTATGTTGATGACGGGAGAGAAAGCGGTTAATTGCATCTATTGAAAGTCCTCACTTAGATATCTGCTATGTTGAATATGATATTGTTGTCTTTGTGTGATTTTACTTGTTCTCATCCCTCTCCCCTTTCCCCCCAGGAGGTCATTCACCTCCTACCAGGCCATTGCTTAAATAAGACATTGTTTCTTAGCAATTTTTGCCTGTTTAAATAAAGGTTGATGATGAAATCTCACTTTGTCATTTCATCTTAAAAGCCCAATTTCAGTGGAGCGTTAAACTGCTTATTTTCGTAGGAATCTTTCAGTTGATGATACAAGCGTGAACATTGGCCTGAGCATGAGTCTCCATGGGTCACTGGACTTGAAGAAAATTGTCCGAGACATTTGAAATTGTTAATTTGATCCATGATCGGCTAAAATTGATAATATGATATTTGAGATTTCCATTTTTTAAAATTTTTTATGCGTATGATTATTAAAGTGGCGTGTGTGGTGTGTTTGTGTGTGTTGTGTGTGTGTGTGTTGTGTTGTGTGTGTGTGTGGTGTGTGTGTGTGTGTGTGTGTGGTGTGTGTGTGTGTGTGTGTGTGTGTGTGTGTGTGTGTGTGTGTGTGTGTGGTGTGTGTGTGTGTGGTGGTGTGTGTGTGTGTTGTGTTGTGTGTGTGTGTGTGTGTGTGTGTGTTACAGTCCGCCAGTTCACGAAGACAATGATTCCTACGTCGGGTTCAACATGAGAAAATCACCAGGGCAACGTCACCATCAAGTGGTCATCGTTATGTCAACTTGTAAACTTACAATTATTTTAAAATCTCCATAACTTACAACATTAACATCTGAGGTATCAGTTACATATCAATCCTTGTAGCATGATAAAGG
>CM047511.1:32084395-32091895 GCA_026122265.1 Ammodytes dubius | reverse complement strand
TAATCAATAAATTCTACACACTGCACTTTTTTTTAATGTTTATTTTGGACCAGTTGCAATGTTTATTAAATTAAATGTCTAGGGGCAGAATCTCTGTCTAAAAGCAATATATACACAGTGGAGGAAACCTTACATATTAGGAGGGGATCTGCAAAGAGGAGTGGTCCAAATATCCTCCTGAGCTGTGTGCAAACCTGGTCATCAACTACAAGACACGTCTAACCTCTGTACTTGCCAACAAGGGTTTTCTCCACCAAGTACTAAGCAATGTTTTGACAGGGGATCAAATACTTATTTCACTCATTGAAATGCAAAATAATTTCTATCTTGTTTTTTTTTAATGTGATTTTCTTTTTGATATTCTGTCTATCACTGTTAAAATAAACCTAGCATTACAATTATAGACCGCTCATTTCATTGTAAGTGGGCAAACTTACAAAATCAGTGAGGGATCGAATACTTATTTCCTCCACTGTACATTTGAAGATATTCATTTTTTGTATGTCTTTCCATCTCAGTTTGAATAGATAAACTGAACATTGACTAATGGATAATATTGTTATGGTTGTGCACGAATTTCATTGTAGTGTCATTGAATAGCTTTAAAGCGGTATACAGATAAATGTATTATTATATTCAGCTGACGTGTATCCCGTCTGTGTCTGTATGTCTGTGTCTGTCTCTCTTCTCCCTGCCTGTCTGTGTGTGTGTGTGTCTGTGTGTTTATCTTTGTGTGTGTGTGTGTCCGTCTGTCTGTCTCCCTGCCTGTCTTTGTGTGTCTGTGTGTTTATCTGTGTGTGTGTGTCTGTCTGTCTGTCTGTCTGTCTGTCTGTCTGTCTGTCTGTCTGTCTGTCTGTCTGTCTGTAGGTTTTGGTTCTGGCAACAAGAGGGACCTACCAGAGCTCTGGATGAGAAGGAGCTCATAGAGAGAATGTAAGTTTCTCACTCACACTCACTCACTCACTCACTCACTCTACGGCACTCACTCACTCACTCACTCACTCACTCACTCACTCACTCACTCACTCTCACTCACTCATCACAATCACTCACTCACTCATCACTCACATCACTCACTCACTCAAAGTCATGAGCCACATGCACATTTATACAACAGTGGTGGTTGGGGTGTTTAAGAGTTCCTTAAAGCTGGGTGGAGGATTTGGGGGAGAAAATGGCAATTGGGATAGAGATTTGAATCCAAATACCTCAACCGCTCCACTTGTTCTCTTTGGTCCCTCCCCTATGGTCCCCTCCCTGACACGCTCCACACCAACACAGTCAGTGCCAAAGTAAATGGACAGTCCCAACAAGCCAATAAGAACAGAGAATCGGAGCCTCGCTCTGATTGGTCAAAGTGTACCGCTCATGTTCACTTTGACCAATCAGAAATCATATACCCCAGCTTTAATCGCTTTTTCTTTCACCCTCTGGATCATTTGCTTTTGATCAAGTGCAGTTTTCTGGAATTGTCTCTTAAGATTATTTTTGTCGTTTGCTCATTTCTCATCTCAGATCAGAAAGCTGACAATTTTTTTTTTTTTTTTTTTAAGATATTTTTTGGCATTTTTTTTAATGCTTTATTGACAGTGCAGAGAGACAGAGGACAAACAAATCTGTCCAATTTAATAGTATATATAATTTTTTTAATTAATTATTTTTGTGTGTGTTTGATCAGGAACCTCTCGGCCATACCAAGACAGAGAGATTTGCTGCTACTTCCATTTCCTGCAAGGAGAAAGACAACATCGGTATGACGCACACTAACACACACCGACTAACACACACACACACACGCACACACACACACACACACACAGCACACACCCCACACACACACACACACATACACACACGCACCACACACACACACACACACACACACACACACACCTCACACGACACACGCACGCACACACACACACTCCACAACACACGCGGAAACACACACACAGACCACACACAAACACACACTCTCACACACACGCAGAAACACACATTTCGCGCTCACGCACACACACCACACGCAGAAACACACATACACGCACACACACACTCTCACACACACGCAGAAACACACATGCACGCACACACACTCACACACACACATACACGCGCATGCACAAACACACACACACGCATCGATAGATAGATCTAGTAGGCTGAAGGTTTGATCCCCCGTCTCCCCGCCACATGTCCAAGTGTCCCTGGGCAAAGAGACACTGAACCCTAAATGTCTCCTGATAGTTAGCTTGCACCCTGCGTGGTAGCTGCTGCTGCTATCGTGAATGATTGGGTGAATGTCTACGAAGCAATGTAACGACGACGACAGACAGACAGACAGACAGACAGACAGACAGACAGACAGACAGACAGACAGACAGACAGGCTATTTAACAAATGATATGCTAAGTTTAACCATGTTTCTCTTCTTCTCTGCAGACATCACTCTCAGTGGTTGATCCAACACTCCCGGACTAAGAGGAGTTCCTGAAAACAAACCACGCCCCCAACCAAACAGGCCACTCCCACCCTGTCCCCACACACACAACACACATCATACACATACACCACACACACCACACACACACACACACACACCACACCCCGCTCTTCGATCACCTCCTCTTAAACCCCCCCCCCCCCCCCCCCCCCAGTTTACCTTCACCCTTACACCTTTGGGACGCACTGATACCTTTCGTCTTTTCTTTGAAATATTATTGAGAAAAATATCAAATCTTTAGATATCAACTTAAAGCTGGGGTGGAGGATTTGGGGAGAAAAAATGGCAGTTGGGATAGAGATTCGAATCCAAATACCTCAACCGCTCCACTTGTTCTCTTTGGTCCCTCCCCTTTTGGTCCCTCCCTGACACACTCTACACCAACAAAGTCGTGCCAAAGTGAATGGACAGTCCCAACAGCCAATAAGAACAGAGAATCGGAGCCTCGCTCTGATTGGGCAAAGTGTACAGCTCATGTTAATTTTGACAAATCAAAATCACATACCCCAGCTTAAGTATCAATTATGACACAGACAAGCAGCTAGAATATGTCAGAAACACCCAAAAACTTGTTTTGACAAATTCAAATTATTCTCCATCAATTTAACTCCTGGGAGATTTTAAAAATGCATTACGTACCTGGAATATATCGCAAATATTCTGGGATTTCCCACTATAAATTAAATAAATGCACAACAAAGAAAGTTAATCATGTTTTTTATAATTTTCTAAATACTTTTCTTTATATTTATTATGCTAGTAAAACAAAATTTCATCTCAATTTTTTTTTTATTTTTTTAGGTTGGAAAAAAACATATGATAACCATACTCACATATTCTTGAACCATATTCAAGTGCACACATAAGTCTTTGGATAATGCCATGAGCACACAAGCTCACACATGCATTGTAGAAATGAAATATCTGTTTCACTTAAATGATTTATTTTTTTATTTTTTATTATTAATTTACTAAAAAAAATATATTTAAAATCAATTAATTTAATTAATTTCAAAAATTAATTAATTTAAAATTAATTAAGAATATAAAAACTACCAGTTGTGTCATTGTTTGATACAGTTTGAAACAGTAAAGTGTCATCAGTGCGTTTTTTTTTTTTTTATACGCATCTACACACGAGTGGATCTGTAAAAAATATGTCCCATGATCCTCCTCTCCTCTCCTCTCCTCTCCTCTCCTCTCCTCTCCTCTCCTCTCCTCTCCCTCTCCTCTCTCTCTCCTCTCCTCTCCTCTCCTCCCCTCCCCTCTCCTCTCCTCTCCTCTCCTCTCCTCTCCTCTCCTCTCCTCTCCTCTCCTCTCCTCTCCAACCGCCATTACGTCATTAGCCAGTAACCACAAATCTGCCTTCATCATCCACTGTAAAAAAAAAGAAAAAAAAAAAAGGAAAAAAGTTCGAAAAACTCAACTTTTCAAGAGAACTGTCTTCACTGGAATTTTTGAGTTTTGAGGCCCAAATATAAAATCTTAATTTTGAACGAAAACAGACAAAATTTGAGCCAAGTTATTTAATTTTTGGCGTAGGTAACTTTGTCATTCATATGTAGTGAAACTATATCTTCCTTTTGTCTAAAAACTTCAAAAATTTGAGTTCTACAAACTAAGAATTTCAAACAATAACAGTTGTACCGACTAATTCTCTGTCATATAGAAAATGAACAAAAACCAAGTCGGTCAAAAAATGTTGATTCAAACATTAAACAGTGTTGAAACTGTCTGACAAACTCTCTGAATAAAAATGAATTAGTTGGCTTAACTTTGATTTTTTGGAATTCTTTAGTTTGTAGAACCCAAAACTTGAAGTTACATTAACATAACAAAAGAAAATGAGTTGGCTCAAACGTAGGCAGTTTAGGGGCCACTTTCACAGACATGGATTAAGCCTAAATGGAATTTTGAATGGAGATTGTCACCTAAAAGTACAATTTTTATTCCAGAATTTGTCTTAATCCATGTCTGCAAAACAGGCCCTATGTGTGTTAGTTTTAGCCTCAAATCTCAAAAAATCATAAAGTCCCCTTGAAAAGAAAATTGAGATTTCCTTGAAAAAAAACTTTTTTTTTTTTTTTTTTTTTTTTTTTACAGTATTTCCTTTTGTGTTTCCTCTCCCATCCCTCCTCTCTACCTCCACACATCCTTCATCCATCCATTCATCCCTTTCATTCATTCATTCATTCATTCATCCCCTATCCCCCATCATTTCACATTTATATAATCCTGAGAAGCCCCCTCCTACTCCCCTCGTCTCTTGTGAAATGCTTGTCCTCCTGTATTCCCTCTCTCCTTCCTTAAAGATCTTTTATTGCACTGTTGATTTTTGGTTTTGTAAGATATTAATAATAATGCGAATAATGTTAATAATCTTCTTCTTATTGTGACATAACCTGGCCTGTCCAGATGTAAAGGAACGTGGTACTTCAACTGGAGAAGGAGATTTGTTACTGTTTTTTTTGTTTATATCTCTGTATTACGCATTTTGTTTTATATTGTTATTATAATTTTTTTACCATTTTTTTTTTTTTTTTTTTTTTTTTTTTTGGCTTCAGAAGTCACAAGCAGTGTTTCCTGCTCTGCTGCTGATTGGACCAGGGTGTCACGTGATCAAATGCAATTTTTTTTTTTTTTTTTTTTTTTTTTTTGTCTCAACATCATGTCGGATGTAATTTAGTCACTTTAACTCATGGAACCTCCAAAGCATTAAATGTTTGTTTTTAAAATCCATTTGGTTTTTCTAAGTTTTCATCAATTTAATTGATTCAAAAAAATTGTTAATTTGTTTTCTTATGTTTATGAGAAAACAAAACTTGTTATATAATGGGCACCAACATAATTTGATAATTTTCGACATCTACAATATCTCCTTTCTCATAATATTCGGCCTTACGAAAAAAAATTTAATCGCCACAAAATTAGTATAGAAGTATGGAAGTCTGTGGCTGCCAATATTCATAACAATTCTGCGTGTTATGTATTAGAGCATTTAAAAGACGGATTATCTTATAATTTTCATTTTTGAAAATGCAAAATAACTACTAAAATGAAAAAACATATATTTTTCAGTTTTCTCCTGAGCGCTAAAATAATTTAACTTAAAGGTGCTACAAGAGCTACAAGGAGAATATTTCTGAAACAGTCTTAATATTTCCTCTGAAAATCATGAATGACATGTAACAGAAAATGAGACCATCAGTGCAAAGAATGCTATTTGTATATAGTTTTTCCTAATGCCTTTGTCACCCAGGACAAAGCTGGCGTAGTAAAACACTACCGCTTTTGTCCAAAGGGGTGCAAGAATTAACACAAACGGAAAATTCCTCGTAGCACCTTTTTAAATATAAAATAAAACATAAGTTTATAAAAACATTAGCAAGTACCTTCTGTACTTTCATGAGCTCCTGATTCACATTGTGCTAGCATTGTGACATCACAGCTCTCTCGTCCTATTGGTTCACGTCACTTCCTGGTCCCGACAGCAGCCAATCAAAACGCAGTACGAACGAACGAACGGGAAAAGGAAGGAACATAAACCTGTCTGTGTGTTGTTCTCTGTGCTAACGGTCATTTTGTTTTAAGAGTGGTCAAAATGTCAGAAGCTTCAAAATGTGGGAGATTAATTCTGTTTGCACACACACACACACACAAAAACACACACACACACACACTACACACACACACACACAGAGAGAGAGAGTCAGTCACACACACACACACACACACACACACTCACTCGCACACTTTTCACTGGATTTGCTAAACTTGATTTATTTGGAGACTTGAGGCCTATGTCAGTTCTTAACTTCATCTGAAACGCCCCGGTAGATTTTCCCAGAATCAAAGTCATTTTAGCATTTTAGACAAAATTTCACCAAAGTGATGCTAACGCTGCAGCTAACGGTTAAAGGCCTACTTCACCGGTGGGAATATGAAGGGTATTGAATTCTGAGATCCTATGTAGTATAAATGTGCGAAAAAAATTGAAATCGGTCATCCTAGCCTGAGAAAAGGCAGAAAGAGTGTTTTTTTAACCCTATATTCTCCTTCTCGTGAGAAATATAGGGGATGAACCGATTTTAATTTTTTTTGCACATTTATACTACATAGGATCTCTGAATTCAATACACCTTCATATTCAAACCGGTGAAGTAGGCCTTTAATTTTTCTGCGTTGTTTTAATCGGCTAAAAAATACCTAATTGTTGAAGGTGCAGCTTCAAAACGCTTGTTTCTGTCCGAACAACATTGTCTTCTTATCCCAAAGATACTTTTCACGTGAGGCCACAAAAGCTATACGGACAATGCCAAGGACTTCACGATACATTGTTCACAGTATGACATATCATGATACAAATTGAGACCCTTTGAATATCGCGATATATTGCGATATTTCACATAGTTGATTGATATATAAAACACTGCTGAAATACAAGCTGCTGTGCCCGAGCTTAGGACATGACATTATACTGATCAAGGACAAATTGAGTCAAAACTATTTAATTCAAAACTTTATTTAAAATTACCATAAAAAAACTGGTAATTTAAAGCAACTAGCCGCACGACATCCACATGAGAAGGTTATAGCTCACGACCCGTTTAAAACTTGAATTCTTCTTGTCAAAATATCGGTTATTTTTGGGCTGAACGATAGATACGATAAAGATTTCGGAAAAATAAATATCTCGCCTTATTGATTTTTTTTTTATAGCACAGCCCTTAAATCCAAACACATTTTTAAATAGCCAGTTTTCCCTAGTACCGAAAAGGTCGCTAAACTCTGAAATAAAGTCAGCTAAATTGGACATATATTGGCATTTTTATTTATCTCCCTCTAAAAAGCACTGCTGTGGCCATGTCTGTTTGTATGTTCTGTTTGCATGCTGAGGGAAGGGGTTGTATATGTGTCGGACCTAATGAAGTAAAAGATACTTTACTTTAAAAAACAATAGCTTAAATCCAGTGTTTACAACCTGAGTATTAACCCAC
>CM047511.1:32071895-32079395 GCA_026122265.1 Ammodytes dubius | reverse complement strand
TACATCAAGAAGGGGGGTGCCCTTAGCTCAGTTGGTAGGGCGTCCCCCCCCCCATGGGCCTCGGCCAGCAGCGGACCCGGGTTCGATTCCAGCCCGCGGTCGTTCTCTGCATGTCACTCCCCTCTCTGCCCCATTTCAACTCTGTCTCTACACTATCAATAAAGCATAAAAATGCCAAAAAAATATATAAATAAAATACATCAAGTATAGAATAGACATTAGAAAAGTGAATGAAAAATATGAAACAGCTGTTTAACCTGTTTGCATGGGGCTCTAACCTATTGTGTTTCACACTGGAATAGAAATAAAACATTTAAATGAACTAGAAATGACAGGTTAAAGACTCAAAGATGTTTACTGAGCTCCAGTCAGGAGTCATGCTGTAGAAACCACTTTTTGTCATCTGAAATTATAACTTTCTGTTGAGGATAATACTTTGAAAGGTTGCGCTAATATGACCATGTAATGTATGGATGGAGATATATTGGACTCTTCCTTTCATTGTGGCTATTTTCAAAAGCTTCAGTGCAAAGATAAAACATTTTGGCAGCTGATGTGACGAGCAAGAAACACTTGTCTATGTATTGCTTTGGGCATTTTTATGCTTTATTGACAGTGCAGAGAGACAGAGGTGAAATGGGGCAGAGAGGGGTAGTGACATGCAGAGAATGACCGGGGCGGGAATCGAACCCGGGTCTGCTGCTGGGCCAGGCCCGAGGGGGGGGGGGGGGGGGGGGGGGGGGGGGGGGGGGGGGGCCGTACCAACTGAGCTTAGGGCGCCCCCTGTCTATGTACTGCTTTAATGGTTCTTCTTAAACCAAGAGAAAGCAAATGATGCATTGATCTATGTTTGAATTTTGCAGAAAAGTTTCAAATATTTTTTTGGTTTAGTTTTCTTAAGTGTCTAGAGTAGATTAAAAAGAGACATTTCCATAAACTGTTTCTGCCCAGGAGAAAACACAACACTGATTTGGATGAAGTTTAGGTTTTGATGTCAATTTGAGTATGTTGTGGACATGTATGTGAGTTTGTGTAGGCGAGAAATGCCCGGATGAGTACTTACTTCGGGAAGATTTTGTGTATGGATCGATAGGATACTACTCATACTCAACCGCCCCACAATGCAAAGGAATCTTTTCAAACCACACGGAAGTTTTATTTTTTTTATTTAACATATAACTGTTAACATTGTGCCTAACCCCCATATTCCATCCCTTCTCTCTCTCCCTCCCCCCTCTCTCACCCCTCTCTCTCTCCCCCTCTCCCCCTCCCTCTCTCTCTCTCTCTCCCCCTCTCTCCCTCTCTCTCTCCCTCTCCCCCTCCTCTCCCCCCCCCCTCACAGGCTGTGTCTCTCGGCGTGACTTCCTTCACTCTGTGCGCGTTGGGTATCGATCGTTTCCACAATGCGACCTCCTCGTCGCAGCCCAAAGCGCGCAGAGTTGAAAGGTGTCGCACCGTCCTGCTCAAACTGCTGCTGGTGTGGATAACCGCGCTGACGCTATCCAGCCCGAGATATTCCTCTGGCAGCTCAGTCAGTCCGTGTCACCGGCTACGGGCCGTCTGGTGGACTCGTGCACGATCACCCCGTCCTCCCCTCTCACTCTCTATCTGCCCGACTCCCTGCATTCGCTGCTCATCAGATATCATCAGGTGAGGATGTAATGCAGAGAGAGAGAGAGGGAGGGGGAGAGAGAGAGAGAGAGAGAGAGAGAGAGAGAGAGGGGGGGGGGGGGAGAGAGAGAGAGAGAGAGAGAGAGAGAGAGAGAGAGACAGATGGACAGACAGACAGACAGACAGACAGACACAACACACACACACACACACACACACACACACACACACACACACACACACACACACACACACACACACACACACACACACACACACACACACACACACACACACACACACACACACACACACACACACACACACACACACACTGATTAATCAGGAACATTTGAGGGATTTCACAAACATAATGTTCATTATTACCTGATGCATTTTATGCGACGAGTCAGTGATTCTGTTGTCAAAATCAGTGAATACCTCCTCATAATCCTCAGACACACACACACACACACACAACACACACACACACACACACACACACACACACACACACACACACACACCCACGCACACACCCACGCACACACACCCACGCACAGACAGAAGTTTGACATAAGTTTGACATAGTACCAAATAACACTGTAACATAACACACCCACACTGCTTGTTTCTCTAGGGTCGAATATGGTGGTGTTTAACATATATCATTTCTGAAACAGTTGACAATTTGGCACATGACACCTCTACAATAAAAAACATGATTTTAGGAAGCCGAAAGCTGGTATAAAGGTATGGTTAAAGGTGCAGTGTGTAATATGACATCATCAAGAAAGTTCTACAAAGTTCTAGAATGCAACGCTCCCTGGGTAACCCCACCCCTTTAGAATAATAACAGAAGCTACAGTGGTCTTCAAGGACAAGAACAATTCTAGATTTTAAACAATGCACCTGATGACATTCCAACAATGACACTTTCAAGATGGCGGCACTAGGCCTTGGTCCAAGATATGCAGAAATATGGACATATATGAGACCCTTTCTAAGGGAAAAAAATAATAATAAAAAAGAAAAAAATTCAGCTATTATGCACTAAATTAAATGTACTTATAGATATTATAATTACTTTCTACAAAATCTGCTAGGAAATAAAACCCCAAATTCTGCACACTGCAGGTTTAAGAAATCCCTTAGAAAATAAAAAATGGCCTCTACAATAACTCCCGTGCTTGTTTCTCTCCCTCTCCCTCTCCCTCTCCCTCCCCTCTCCCTCTCCCTCTCCCTCTCCCTCTCCCTCTCCCTCTCCCTCTCCCTCTCCCTCTCCCTCTCCCTCCTCCCTCTCCCTCTCCCTCTCCCTCTCCCTCTCCCTCTCCTTTCTACCTCTACCTCTCCCTCTCTCTCTCCCTCTCACTCTCTTTCTCTCTCTCTGTCTCTCTTCCTCTCTCCCTCTCACACACACATGTTTGTTTCTCTGTAGGGTCGTATGTGGTGGTGTTTCGGCTGTTACTTCTGCCTGCCGATCCTCTTCACGGTTCTCTGTCAGATGGCAACGAGGAACGTCAACAGCGACTCCGACTCCAAGAGCTCCGCCCAAAGCATCAACAACAACAACGTAGCCACGACGACCAACGATCCACAACGACCAATCAGAAACACCTACAGCACGTGTTGGTAGAACGCCAGATGAATTGTACCCTGTTGGCGCTAGCTGTGGTTTACGGCGTGTGTGCGTTGCCCGAACACGTGTGTAACATCACGCTGGCCTACACGCACATCAGCATCTCTGAGGACACGGCGGCCATGTTGGCTCTGTTGCATCATTTCCTGTTGTTCTTCAAGTCGTCGGTGACGCCCATCCTGCTGCTGTGTCTCTGCAAGGTGGGTCAAAGGTCAAAGGTCGCACACAGACACACACACGCAGGCAGGCAGGGAAACACGCACACACACACACACATATACACACACTCTTACACTCATACACTCATACACACACACACACACACACACACACATACATTCATACACTTACACACACACACACACACACACACACACACACACACACACACACACACACACACACACACACACACACACACACACACACACACACAAATATCCTTAATGGGTTTTAAATGTAACACTTTACAATAAGTGTACATTAATTAACTGTTAGTTGAGGCTTAATTAAGGCGTATTGAGCATTTACTAAGCAGTACCTAACTGTTAATGAATGCTTGGTAAATGCTTAGAGTTAGGGCAAGTCTCCAGGAAATGTGTGTAAGTCTATAATGTCCTCCTCAGTGATGAAAACGTGTGTGTGTGTGTGTGTGTGTGTGTGTGTGTGTGTGTGTGTGTGTGTGGTGTGTGTGTGTGTGTGTGTGTGTGTGTGTGTGTGTGTGTGTGTGTGTGTGTGTGTGTGTGTGTGTGTGTGTGTGTGTGTGTGTGTGTGTGTGTGTGTGTGTGTGTGTCTGTCTGTCTGTCTGTCTTGTGTTCCAGGCTTTGGGTCAGGCCTTCATGGACTGCTGCTGCTGCTGCTGTCAGGAGTGTCAGCCAACCACGGGCCAGGGATCGCCTGGCCCGCCCACGTCAAGCTGATGGCAGCCAATGAGACGTCTATCTTCTTCGACAAGGCGAAAGACACCTCCGCCATTCTCTCCATCTCCAGCTAGAGACATAGAATCACTCTTTAACCATCCATCCATCCATCTATCTATCCATCTATCTATCTATCTATCTATCTATCTATCTATCTATCTATCTATCTATCTATCTATCTATCTATTCTATCTATCTATCTATCTATCTATCTATCTATCTATCTATCTATCTATCTATCTATCTATCTATCTATCTATCTATCTATCTATCTATCTATCTATCTATCTATCTATCTATCTATCTATCTATCTATCTATCTATCTATCTATCTATCTATCTATCTATCTATCTATCTATCTATCTATCTATCTATCTATCTATCTATCTATCTATCTATCCCTTCTCTAGCAAACACCCTACAGTAACCACCAGCTTACACTTTACATTAAGGGTACATTAATTAACGGTTAGTTAAAGGTGCTACGAGGAACTTTTAAATATTTCTGAAACCGTTTAATTTTTCCTCTGATGATCATGAATGACATGTGACATCAAACAAGACCATCAGTGCAAAGAATGCTATTTTGATATAGTTTTTCTTAATGCCTTTGTCATGGGTATACGTTCATCTGGAAACAACAGCTGGCGTAGTAAAAACACTACCGCTCTTTGCCAAAGGGGGGGCGCTAGAATTAAGATAAACTGAAAGTTCCTCGGAGCACCTTTAACTTACTTTTAGCTAATGTACCCTTATTGTAAAGTGTAACCAAACACCATTGTTCTTCTATTCACTTGCTTTCTTTTCTTTCTCCTCTACGACACAGTTTTAGAGACTTCGATAATATTACGAAAATAAAGTCAAAAATTACAACAGTCAAGGCAAGAAAAAATACATCATTTAGTGACAAGAAAGTTTAAATATTTTGAAAAAACTTGTCATGTCTTAATTAATTTGTCTCATAAATTTACGAGAAGGGGGGTGCGGTCTAACCACTACACCACGTGCGACAATTTTACGACTTTATTTTCATAAATTTCTTCGACTATTCTTGAACATTTCCTCCCCCCCCCCCCTGCGTAGCCCTAAAACTCTGCCATACCCCCCCATCCCCCCTCTGCGTAGCCCTAACACTCTGCCATATCCCCCCCTTCCCCCCTGAGGCTTTTACTGTGAATCTATTTCTCCTATTTCTACATTCTATTTGCATCATATTTCTACACCACCTGTATTATATTCCTCCGTATGGACACAGTGTTTCCACCTCCGACTTCCTGCTTCCTGTCTGGGCAGGAAGTGATGTAAATGATTTAATCTGTAGCGATATTAGAAGAAAAAGAAGAAGAAGAAGAAGAAGAAGAAGAAGTTGCTGTACTTGCACACACCAGCTCTTGTAAAAGCCGGGCTGTGGTGTAAAAGCCCTACTAACGTCCTCCCTCCTACATACTCAACATGTATATACTACATACTGTCTACTTAACCATCCATTGTGTAAGCGAGGTTCGTCGGACCGTTTACACTGAAGAATACAGAAGCAATAAAAATGTCGTTTGAAAAGACGCAATGCATTGTGGGGCGGTTGAGTAGGAAAAAGTAACCTATCGATCCATACACAAAATCTTCCCGGAAGTTAGTACTCATCCGGCCATTTCTCGCCTACACAAACTCGCATACACAACCTACAACATACTCAAATTGACGTCTAAATGAGTATGAGTAGGACGTTAGTATGAGTAGGACGTTAGTATGAGTAGGACGTTAGTATGGCTTTTCCAACACATCCCAATAAGTTGCTGTACTTGCACACACCAGCTCTTGTTAAAGCAGGAGCCTGACTCTAACAAACAGACTCTTCCCTCCAACGTCCTGCTGTCATAATGTGTGCTGTATAACTGGCAAAAAGTCTGGAGCAGCTTAAAGATATAGTGCGTAACTTCTGTCGCCCCCCCACGCCTCCCCATGAGGAATTCTTGAGTAATTACAACAACACTGTCAGTGCATCTACACCAGTTTGTAAACGCTGCCATACTGAGAAAATACAGAGAGAATGGCTTGAATGTAAGTTACTCACTATTGCTTTAAGCTCACAATTTATGCGTGCACACATTGTTTTTATGTGAAGAATGTGCTCGTTTAATTAATTTTTGTGAAGACAAGAAGACAGAGACAGAGAAAGACAGTACTGTAGGGAGGAGATCGGAAGAGTCCCTGCGTTCCAAATCACATACTTTTTCTTTTTTCTACACTACATACTAAAGTACAGAACAGTTTTAGGGCCCCAGACAGGAGAGAAAAAAAAATATTTTCTTTTCATTATGTCGAAAAATGTTAAGAAGAAAGACGAATACTCCAAAATGCTTTTGGAGTTAGTGGGGCATTTATGTATTTTCAGCAAAATACAATTGACGTGCATGTATTGGGGACATCCTAAATCTTTTTTCTGGCGTACTAAAAAGTAGGGAAGTACGGGGATTGGAACGCAGGGAAAATTTGAACAGGTCTCAAAATGGAGTCAGTATATTTGTACAGAAAGTAAAAATAAAATAGTAGTATTTTTAAATGCATTAATCGTTATTTACACTTGATTTTTGGAACTCAAAACAACTAGAAACAAATGAAAAGAAAAGAAAAGATATGAATGTAGCTTATTTTTAATGCTAGATGTACAAACTAATTACATCTTTGTATGAAGCGAATCGAGATAGTCAATTATTTTATTTTCTATGTCACAAGAATGTCAATGCTTTTGTAATGTTAAAGATGCTACGAGGAACTTTTTAATATTTCTGAAGCAGTCCCATTTTGTCATCTGATGATCATAAATGACATGTAACATAACAGCAAACGCGACCATCAGTGCAAAGAAAGAATGCTATTTTTATATAGTTTTTCTTGATGCCTTTGTCATGGGTATACGGCTATACGCTCACCCAGGAACAACAGCTGGCGTAGTAAAAAAAACACTACCGCTTTTGTCCAAAGGGGGGCACTAGAATGAACACAAACAGAAAGTTCCTCGGAGCACCTTTACAGTGTCACAGTGTTAAGTCGATGGTGTTATATTAAAATGGTGTGAGAGCCGACTGTGCCTTAGTTTGTCCTCCGCCCTTCAGCCCGCGAACCAGCTGTGACTGGATCCATAAACACTGGAACCATAGACATAGAAGACATAGCAGCTAGACTGGACTAACTCTACACTGTGAGAAGATCTATCAAACTCTATATCTATGTCATGAACTGAGAAAACACACATACACATACACACACATGCACGCACACACACACACTGACACGCACGCACGCACACACACACACGCACGCATGCACAC
>CM047511.1:32054395-32061895 GCA_026122265.1 Ammodytes dubius | reverse complement strand
ACAGAGGCCGGGCACACAGACAGACAGACACACACACACACACACACACACACACACACACACACACACACACACACACACACACACACACACACACACACACACACACACACACACACACACACACACACACCACACACACACACACACACACACACACACACACACACACACACACACACACACACACACACACACACACACACACACACACAGAGGCAGGGCACACAGACAGACAGACAGACAGACAGACAGACAGACAGACAGACAGACAGACACATTTGAGACCCACACTCACACTGTCTCACACATATACACACAGACAGACAGACAGACACACAGACAGACACACAGACACACCTTTTATGGCAGAGAAAGTAAGTGGAAAATGTGTGTGTGAAACAACAGTCCGTGAAATTCCTCCTTTCGCTTAAGTCCAATCTAAATCTCTCATGTTTGGTTTGGAGCGAAGCATCACGCTATCAGAGCAGAGATGAGCTCACAACACACACACACACACACACACACACACGCACACACACACACACACTCAAACACACACACACACACACGCACGCACGCACACGCACACGCACACGCACACACACACACACACACACACGCACACGCACACACACACACACACAACACACACACACACACACACACATGCACACACACATGCACACACACACACACATTATAATATTGACATTTTGAATCCAAAAAAACAAAATGACGGAATAATTCATCAATACTATGTACAGTATGGGTCTATATCCTACAATAACAAGACCTAGTAGAACTAGAAAATGCATTTCCTGCTGAAAATGCGTGTGAATGCTGAAACAGCTTACGCTAAACTGGATAGCTGAGTATGAAGATTTGAAAAGGGTCTATAAAGGTTTATAAAGTTGTTGAATTTTATAAAGGTCATAATTGTGTAAAATAAGTTTAAAAGGAGTTGAAAAGTTGAATATATAGAGGTTTGAATAACATTTCTTGCTGAAATTATGAAGAAGTTGAAAGACATGGATAAAAATCTTAAAACTATGAAATAGTAATTGAATAGACTTGGAGCTAAACTACCTTGATGGCTTGAATTTATATGAATCAGCTAAAGGAGTATGAATATGTGGAAAAGTAAGAAACATTCTTAAGGATGAACAGTAGTGAATTGTTTAACTCTTATAGGAATGATGTTGAATATTTTAAAATGTCGAAATAAAATTATAATTGAAAGACATGAAAAAAAAAATGTATTTGTGAAATAGGCCTTCAAAGAGCAGAGTGTTTGCCCCATTTCAACTGTGCCTCTCCGAACTGTCTAATAAAGCGGAAAAAAGAAAAAAATAACCAAGAAAAAAAAGTGAAATTGCCCTTTAATGGGCAGAGTGAGTCACCAAGGTGAGTGTATGTCATTTGTATGGTTAAAATAGCTGAAGATTTGAAGGAGGTATGAAGGTCCAAAAAACGTACGGAAGAAGAAGTAAAAATAAAAATAACTGAAAATGAAAATGCATTTCCTGCTGAAAATGCGTGTGAATGCTGAAACAGCTTACGCTAAACTGGATAGCTGAGTATGAAGATTTGAAAAAGTTTATGAAGGTCATAATTGTATAAAAGGAGTTTAAAAGGAGTTGAAAAGTTGAATATATAGAGGTTTGAATAATATTTATTTCTGAAATTATGAATGCGTTGAAAGACATGGATAAAAAACTTAAAAACTGTGAAATAGTAATTGAATAGACTTGGAGCTAAAGTACATTGATGGCTTGATGGAGGGCTCGTCTGAGGACGACCTAGAGAGAGAATGTATATGAATCAGCTAAAGGACTATGAAGATGTGGAAAAGTAAGAAATAGTCTAAAGTATGAACGGTAGTGAATTGTTGAACTCTAATTGAAACAATGTGGAATATTTAAACATTTCTAGATAAAATTATTATTGAAAGACATGAATATTCTTTTCATGTGTGAAATAGGCCTTCAAAGAGCAGAGTGTTTACCCCATTTCTACTGTGTCTCTCCAAACTGTCTAATAAAGCGGAAAAAAAATCTAGAAAAATAAGTGAAATTGCCCTTTAATGGGCAGAGTGAGTCACCCAGCTGAGTGTATGTCTTATTGAGGGTCTTTGATCAGGCAGAAATCCCACCTTTTCGAGGCCTCAGAGAGGTCATTTCATCCGAAACGTCACCTCAAACCGCTGCCTCTAACTGACGGACCGTGAGTCTAACTGACAAAATTATTTTATTGTTAGAACCAGAAGAATCTGAAGAAGACACAGTGTGAAGATTATGTCTGTAATGTGAAGAATATGAGAACCAGAGCATTTTAAAGGTGTGGTACAGTCTGCCTTTCTCCAGAAATGTCATGTCTCAGTTATCAAGGCGGCAGTTGGTTGGACACCATTTAGCTTGGAAGCCCAGACCTCCCATTGTGTAGGTCCGATTGCTTCAGTAGTCACATCTATGCGACCGGCAGAATATGTCCTACATTTTGATGTAAAAATTATCCACGTAGGGTTTAATTTGTGGGAGTGAGAGGCAGTTATGTGGAAGGTTTTGGTGTATTTTTACAACAGTTCTACACTGTAACAGTTGGTTCCCCCACTCTGCCTCTGAACATTCCGTCCCATCCGGATCCCATTATAAATGTAGAAAGAGGCTGAAAAAAGCTTAAAACTAAAACTGTGTTTGTTCAAAGACAGTTGAAGATTTTAAAGAGTTGTCAAAGAATTTAATAGCTGTAATTAATGTGAATTGTTTAAAGTTTGAATGGAGTCTCTAGCTGAAAAAATGCGGGAGGAGATAGGTTTCAAAGCAGAGGAAGTTTTAGCGGTTTGGAATGCTGCTCCTATCCGCTTCAATGTTAAAATAATTTGTTAAAAAGCTGAATATTTGAAATATTTGAAAAGGTAGAAACATTTTAAAAGAGGTCCATACATGTCCTTAAAGAGCTGAACATGTTGGTATTTGAATGGTTAAAATAGCTGAAGATTTGAAGGAGGTAGGAAGGTCCAAAAAACGTACGGAAGAAGAAGTAAAAATAAAAATAAAGATTTGAATAACAATAGTGTGAATGCTCCAGCATTCACACTAATAAAGATTTGGATAACAATAGTGTGAATGCTCCAGCATTCACACTAATTACTTCTCATTCGGCAACAACATATTCCCAAATATTATGGATAACAATACAGTAAGCGGACTGCTATACAGTGAGTGCGTTTACATGCAGACTCATAATCGGGTAAATAAACGAATAAGACTTCAACAGGACTTTTAAACTGCATGTAAACACCTTTATCCGATCTACTTCGCACACAAACCGGCACATTAACGGACAAGAGAAGTCGGATAAGAACACCTAGATAATTCGTTCATTGTCGGCTTTCTCTCTGCATGTATACAGGGATCGGACATCGCATATCGGAGTTTGCTTCTGCGCCTGCTCGAGAATCCCTGCAGAGGATTTCACAAGGAAGTGGAAGGAGACGACGTAATAAAATAGTAGGGTTGTTGCATAGATAGTATATAAAAATATAAATATAAATAAATATTTATATACATATATAATAATGTATATATAAATATATATATATAAAAATTATTGCCGGAAGGGAACCGGACGTGGCTCTTAACCACTTGTTGAAAGGGCTACAGCGCCACCTAGCATAGTGGAGACAGCCATGCATCGGACATTTATCCGATTACTGAAGGGCCATGTATACTCAGACAAGTAACACGGTCCGTTCGAGTGTCTAGTTCGGTATATGTCTTAATCCAATCTAGTTGTGCCATGGAAACGCACTGAGTGTAATTATAGGAAAACCAAAGAACACCAATTCAATTTAAATACAAAAGACTGAGAACCGAAGAAAACATAAATGCATTAAGGAATGACTTACTGAAACAGAATTGGAGGGTAGTATATGAGGTAGAAGATACTGACAAAGCATACAATGGATTTCTTAACGGTTTTAAATCACTTTATGACAAACATTGTCCTGTGAAACAATACAGAGACGGACAAAGACAGACAACTAGTCCGTGGATCAATAAGGGTTTGAAAACATGCCTGCAAAAAGAAAAACACACTGTATAGAAAATGTATGAAAAATCCAACCGCAGAAGCAGAAAATAAGTATAAAAAGCATAACAATAAATTAACCAATATAATGAGGATATTTAAGAAAGAATACTATAATAAAATACTAGAGAATAACAATTTGGGTGTATGAATGTGTGTGTGAATGGTAACGTGGGAAAGGAAAACAGGTCTCCCTTGAAAAAGAGTCTTCGGTCTCAATGGGATTTACCTGTATAAATAAAGGTTAAAAAAAAGGGTGGGTATAATTTGAGAGGGGAACTAAATTCAAAAAAACACAATTTCAGAACAAATCTTAAAAGTATATATGCATGACCATCTGTGGGGTGAATGTGTGGAATCATTTAGAACAGGTAGTAAAGCTTAGCACAAACATAATTCAGTTTAAAAAGAGGTACAGGGGGCGCCCTTAGCTCAGTTGGTAGGGCGTCCCCCCCCCATGGGCCTCGGCCAGCAGCAGACCCGGGTTCGATTCCAGCCCGCGGTCGTTCTCTGCATGTCACTCCCCTCTCTGCCCCATTTCAACTCTGTCTCTACACGAGGTTTTCCTAGTCGAAGGCAGAAACAAAGGCTGGGTGTATATCAGTGTGCTTAAATATCACACACACACACACACGTCTAGATTTGTTCTTTACACCGGCGGAAGTTTTACGCCTCTAGAAGAAACAAACGCTACAGAGACGGCCTGCTGTCACCATGGACACCACACACACACACACACACACACACACAAACACACACACACACACACGCACGCACGCACGCACGCACGCACGCACGCACGCACGCACACACACACACACACACACACACACAACGCGCTCACACACTTTGCTCATAATATAAATCTTTTTTTTCAGATGGGACAAGTGAAGTGAGTAGACTACTAATTGTGTGTGTGTGTGTGTGTGTGTGTGTGTGTGTGCGTGTGTGTGCGTGTGTGTGTGCGTGTGTGCGTGTGTGTGTGCGTGTGTGTGACCACAACATCAACAACATCAAACAAGACCTGCCTGCTGCTTTACTAGCTGAAACAGGAAGTCCACTCAGCATGATTTCACACACACACACACACACACACACACACACACACCACACACACACACACACACACACACACACACACACACACACACACACACACACACACACACACACACACACACACACACACACACACACACACACACACACACGCACACACCACACGCACGCACACACACACACACACACACACACACACACACACACACACACACACACACACACACGCACACACACACACACACACACACCGGTCTGTCAAAATACTTCACTACAACTAAAAGTCCTGCTTCTAAAACCTCACTCAAGTCCAAGTATGTGAGTATTTTCAAAGTAAAATTCAAAATGGTTTGTTTTAGGTTTAGGGTTGACTCCTTTGATATAAAGAGTTTATTTTGAAGGAGAAGGAGGATTTCATGACAGACCGGTGATAGTACTTTTATTGAAGTGTGTGTGTGTGTGTGTGTGTGTGTGTGTGTGTGTGTGTGTGTGTGTGTGTGTGTGTGTGTGTGTGTGTGTGTGTGTGTGTGTGTGTGTGAAATCATCTATAGATCCCTGGGTTTAAAGGGAGTTCTACCATCATCCAATGAGGAAGTGACGAACAATGCAGTTCACCTAGTGGCCACTAAGGGCAGGTATCAAAACAGAGCAATTCCTATTGACTCCCATGTTAAACACGTTTTCACAGCATTATTAAAGCCCTACTTCACCGGTTGGAATATGAAGGTGTATTGAACTCGGAGATCCTATGTAGTATAAATGTGCAAGAAAAATTTAAATCGGATCATCCTAGCCTGAGAAAGAAAAGTCAGAAAGAGTGTTTTATGGTCTCACTGTCTAACCCTACATTTTCCTTCTTGTGACATCACAGTAAGGGCTAGGATTAACAGGACAGCTGGGCCAAGGGAAGACTGAGGGAAGAAAAACCTCATTCATTATATTATAATAGTGATTCTATAATGATAGAACGCTGGTTCCGTATGGGTGAAGTATTCCTTTAAACCTATTTATGGCCTGGTACAAATAAAACATTCTAGTCTGTTTGTTTAGGTCATATTTCTAGGACAACACTGAGTGTGGGGCGATTTTCTTTCTAACAGGCTAGTTTTTATTCGATTGAAGGTTAAAATGTATGAATAATTACGAAGTGGTAATGGGGAGACTTTGCTGTAGCAAGTCAGAATTGTTTGGTGGAGACTGTGTCTCAGTTGGTAGAGCGGGTCGGCCGATGATCAAAGGGTTGGAAGTTCGATCCCCGCCCTGCCACCTGTGTCATAGTTGTTGTGTCCTTGGGCAAGACACTTCACCCACCTTGCCTCGTGTGAATGTCGATAGTTAGCCTGCTGCTATCGGTGTATGAATGTGTGTGTGAATGGTAACGTGGGAAAGGAAAACAGGTCTCCCTTGCAAAAGAGTCTTCGGTCTCAATGGGATTTACCTGTAGAAATAAAGGTTAAAAAAATAAAAAAATAAAAAATTGTACTGTTGCAGAGGGGGACAGAAGAACAACGCTTGTAAGTAAATTGTGGTTTACTTAAAGAACCCACAAACTTCTGCATTCAACATCTTTGAAATGTTCACATGAGAAATGACTCATCAGTTTGTCTTATTTTGGTTGACACATTATTTTTTTTGGGGGGGGGGGGGATCGGGGGTGCAGCAGTTTATAACCGCTGCCCTACTTGGAAATAACGAGAATTTTGTGTCTTGAATGAGTCTTATATGTAAAAGTTACGCACTAGAGCTTTAAAATTACATATTGTATATATAGAAGCCTGTGTATATGTTTATGTATTAGCTGCATATGTTTTTCCTAACTTTTTAATGCATTGCTATGGACCTATGTGAGTCTGAAATAAAGATGTGTTTAGATTGATTGATTCAATTTTATTTCAGACATATCAAAAAAAGAAAAATTAAAAGCATGAAAATACAATAAAAAAATATGTAAATTATTTCACAAATAAAAAAACAAAAAAACAACAAAAAAAAAACATATTGAATTGATATGCCTGAAAAGGAGTAGGAAGAAGTATAAACTTATTTGATCCTACCCTTTAATACCTTACCCGTGTTGAGAAAATGCATTTTATTTTGTATTTTTCTATCGGCAGACAAAGGCCGGTCTAGATTGTCCCGCCTCTTGTGTCACTTTTACTTTTTAATGGTTGAAGCATGACAGGTGGGCGTGTAGCTTATGAGCGTGCACGTGCCTAAATAGACCTGCCCGGGCGTGCACGCTGCTTGTACTGTATGTCACGCCCATGTACTTACAAGCGTGCGTGTGTGTGTGTGTGTGTGTGCGTGTGTGTGCGTGTGTGTGAGTCAGTGTCTACGACCTGCAACAAC
>CM047511.1:32039395-32041895 GCA_026122265.1 Ammodytes dubius | reverse complement strand
CAATCCATTATTATTATTACATACAGCTCTGGAAAAAAATAAGAGTCAACTCCAAATGTTCAGTGTCTTTCGTTTGACTATTTATAGGCATATGTTTGAGTAGAATGAACATTTTGGTTTTATTCTATAAACTACTGACAACATTTCTACCAAATTCTAATACATTTTTTTGTCATTAAAGAGCATTTTCAATAAGTAATGTAGAGATGAAGATTTGGTCTCTTAATTTTTTTCTGGAGCGGTAATCCATGCAGGAAACTAGACCCAGATGACAAACTATGTCATTGTTTATAGCATTTAAGACATGTTGCATGACATCATTTATTTGTAAATTTGACTTGTTTCATAGTTAGTTTGTACAAGACTGTCTGTGTGTGTGTGTGTGTGTGTGTGTGTGTGTGTCTATCTATCTATCTATCTATCTATCTATCTATCTATCTATCTATCTATCTATCTATCTATCTATCTATCTATCTATCTATCTATCTATCTATCTATCTATCTATCTATCTATCTATCTATCTATCTATCTATCTATCTATCTATCTATCTATCTATCTATCTATCTATCTATCTATCTATCTATCTATCTATCTATCTATCTATCTATCTATCTATCTATCTATCTATCTAATGCTTATTGGAGACACTTCTTCCAACAATGTCCTCTCAAACATAGGACACACACACACACACACACACACACACGCACGCACGCACGCACACACACACACACACACACACACACACATACACACACACACACACACACACACACACACACACACACACACACACACACACACACACACACACACACACGCTTCAGTAAATAAACACCAGATATGGAAATGAAGGACCAGGGAACCGAACACAACAAAACATCCTCATGTTTAGGCTTCGTTTACTAAACAACACAGAACACGCAACCAAAACTCATTTAAAGATACTACAAGGAACTTTTTTTTTTTAAGATTATTTTTGTTGGCATTTTCAAGCTTTATTAGACAGTACAGAGTTGAAATGGGGAGACAGAGAGAGAGAGAGAGAGAGAGAGAGAGAGAGAGAGAGAGAGAGAGAGAGAGAGAGAGGGGGGATGACCTGCAGTAAAGGTCCACGGGTCGGATTTGAACCCGCGACCACTGCAACGAAGGCCGGAGCCAATATGGTACACGCTCTATCCACTACACCAGCGGAGCGCCCCATAATCCATTAATACGCTCTGTGCACTAGAACCCGGAAGTCAACTGCCGGTGTTGGCATTCTAGTTTCCGGTCTACGTACTGACTCAGTCCATACAGTTGAATTTCATAATATTTTGCTCCAACAAGCAAGCGGGAAAGGGATTTAAGTTTGATATTTAAGTTATTTGTATAAGTAAGAGGTTAAGTAAGTGGTGTACCGGATTTTTAATTAACAGAGTTTTTTTTTTTTGTATTTGAAACACCAACTGTCTCTTATTGTGCTTACTTTAGGTCTACTAACGTTACGCCCACCTCTTAGTGTCTAGTAAAGATCAGGGAACATTTGAAGTTATTGTCAGAGCAGTGTCCATGAAGAAAATAGAGAAGCCTCACAATTTGAGTGTATGATTAAGTTATGACGATAAGCCAAACGTTAAACTAACCATTATAAGCCCGTTCCCACTGTGTTGACCCTTGACTGATGTCTTCATTCTTCTTCGTGTGTCTGCAGGTTGGTAGATGATCGCTGTGTGGTGGAACCCGCTGCTGGAGACCTCGAGAATCCTCCAAAGAAGTTCAGAGGTAAGACCAAGTGTGTGTGTGTGTGTGTGTGTGCGTGGGGGGGGGGGGAGAGGGGGGAGTGTGTGTCTGTGTCTGTATGCTTATCTGAACTACATTGAATTTTTAACTTTTCCTTTTTTTATTTTATTTTATTTTATTTTATTTTATTTTATTTTATTTTATTTTATTTTATTTTATTTTATTTTATTTTATTTTATTTTATTTTTTATTTTATTTTATTTTATTTTATTTTATTTTATTTGCCTCATTTATGAAATGTAGCCAACTATTTAAACAAAGTTGTCCCGCCTAACAATCAATTAATTATTCTTCTTTTTGGGAAAAGAAAAAAGCCAGTAACCCCTTAGCAACAGATGCGTAGTTTTTTTTTTTTTTTTTTTTTTTTTAATTCCCGGTAAAGGGTTTTTACTGGGAGTTTTTTCTCAGCCGAGCTAAGGGTGTAAGGGCAGGGTGTCATATTGTATCATATTGTATGGAATGTAAAGCCCACTGAGACAAATGTATTTGTGATTTTGGGCTATACAAATAAAACTGATTTGATTTGATTTGATTTGCAGTCAAGTCAGCCAGCCGCTCCTATATTTAAAGTGCACCCGTATTCTGAGGGGCTTGGCTGATATTCTGTGCTGCTATTTCTAACAATGATTTCTCTGTTATCGCCAATTTCTTTCCTGTTCCTGAACCTATTTAAAGGTGCACTGTGTAACTTTGGGTGTGTCAGAGAAGTGAAACAT
>CM047511.1:32024395-32029395 GCA_026122265.1 Ammodytes dubius | reverse complement strand
AGGAACTTTTAAATATTTCTGAAACAGTCTAATTTTTCCTCTGATGATCATAAATGACATGTAACAGTAAACGAGACCATCAGTGCAAAGAATGCTATTTTTATATAGTTTTTCTTCATGCCTTTGTCATGGGTATACGCTCACCCAGGAACAACAGCTGGCATAGTAGAAACACTACCGCTTTTGTCCAAAGGGGGTGCAAGATTTACCACAAACTGAAAATTTTCTCGGAGCACCTTTAAGTAATAAAACACTGTAGAATTGTCCTTTAATGCATTTAAAAAATGTCTTGTCGGGCGCTCTGGTGGTGTAGTGGATAGAGCGCGTACCATATTGGCTCCGGCCTTCGTTGCAGTGGTCGCGGGTTCAAATCCGACCCGTGGACCTTTGCTGCAGGTCATCCCCCCTCTCTCTCTCTCTCTCTCTGTCTCCCCATTTCAGCTCTGTGCTGTCTAGTGGAGCTTGAAAAGGCCAAAAAATTATCTTTAAAAAAAAAAAATAAATAAAAAAAATGTCTTGTCTCCCAGGGTGATGTGGTGCGATTGTTTCACGCGGAGCAGGAGAAGTTTCTGACGTGTGACGAATACAAAAGTAAAATCCACGTTTTCCTCCGAACGACTTTGAGACAGTCGGCGACTTCTGCTACGAGCTCCAACGCCCTGTGGGAGGTCGAGGTGGGAACACACACACACACATGGACGCACACATGGACGGAAGCACACACACACACACACACACATACATGGACGCAAGCAAACGGACGAGAACACACACATAAACAGACATACACACACACACACACACACATGGACGCAAGCACACACACACACACACACACGAACAGAAGCACACACACACATGGACGCAAGCACACACACACACACACACACACACATGGACGCAAGCACACACACACACATGGACGCAAGCACGCACAGACACATACATGCAGACACACTCAAACTCACATGCATGCACACAAGCACACACACACACACACATGGACGCAAGCACACACATACATGGACGGAAGCACACACACACACACACACACACATTGACGCAAGCACACACACACATGGACGGAAGCACACACACACACTCACACACACATATCCGTAGTAACACTAACATCTCTCTCTCTCTGTCTCTCTCTCTCTCTCTCTCTCTCTCTGCTCTCTGTGCTCTGATTGGTCGTTCAGGTTGTCCATCATGACCCGTGTCGTGGGGGGCGGGACATTGGAACAGCCTCTACCGCTTCAAACACCTCGCCACCGGACACTACCTCGCCGCTGAGGTAACCAGGGAATATTCACAATGCCAGCGCGCACACACACACACAGACACACACTCTCTCTCACACACACACACAAACACACACACACTCACTCACTCACTCACTCACTCACTCACTCACTCACTCACTCACTCACTCACTCACTCACTCACTCACTCACTCACTCACTCACTCACTCACTCACTCACTCACTCACTCACTCACTCACTCACTCACTCACTCACTCACTCACTCACTCACTCACTCACTCACTCACTCCCTAACCTGTCTATAACCTGTCTATCCCCCCCTCTCTCTCTTCAGCCCCGTAAAGCCAGCGCACACACACACACACACACACACACACACACACACACACACACACAAACCCGCCCCTCCTAACCTGTCTATCTCCTCTCTCGCCGCTGAGGTAACCAGGGGAACCATTAGCCACAATAATATATTAACCAAATATTATTTTCAGGGGCATAATAAATATTAAAGTTGTGGTCAACGATTCTGGAGAATTTTTGTCGGAAAACAATTTTTTTTTGTCAATATCAGTGAATATCTCTTCATGATCCGCTACCTGTCTGTACTGTAACCATGGACTATTTACAATAATATTATGAATTATATTATATCCAGGTAACCACTAGGCCTGGACTATCCACAATAATATATTAACCAAAATGTTATTTTCTTGGACTGTGTGGCTATTTATTTATTTATTTATTTATTTATTATTAAGTCAGTTAAACACCAATCAGATTTAACTCCGACCAAAGTTATTGATCCGAAGACATGCATCCATGCTGTATCTATGTATAATAGGTTCAGTTTATTTAATTTAACAAATTTCTAGTTGATATTTTCAAGCAAGAATTTAGATTTTAAGAAAAGTTTAAAGTTCTTGTCTGAAGGAAGTTTGTTGTTTCGTCTATAATACTACCAGTAATAACAACATTGTTCACACTTAACGCATATTGAACTCCATTGAATTTCAGTATTACCTTAATTTTCTCAAATATTAACGTTACTTTTACTGTCGTTGTTGTAGGAGAACCCGGGCTATAAAGGAGATAACGCAGAGCCACCATCACCAGTAAGCCACTGTTTCTTTAATTTTAATTTTAATTTTAATTTTAATTTTAATTTTAATTTTAATTTTAATTTTAATTTTAATTTTAATTTTAATTTTAATTTTAATTTTAATTTTAATTTTAATTTTAATTTTAATTTTAATTTTAATTTTAATTTATTTTGGTGTTTTTTCCATCAGTTTAACGTCACTGTTCTTACTGATTGACAGGATGACGGTAGCCGTGTCAACAAGCGTTCCCATGGCGAGAGGATCAAGTACAAGCTGGTTGCCGTGGCGCACGGTAACGACATCGCCTCGCTGTTTGAGCTCGACCCGACCACGCTGCAGAAGACCGACTCCTTCGTACCGCGGTGAGGACGCACACACATACACACACACTATTTTTTTTCTCTTCACCTGTTGTTGTGTATTTGATGTATTTGCATTGAATATTTTGTATGTATTGTTGTTTTTCCTTTGAATTTGTTTTGAACTCGACGTCATTGTAAATGAGGGTCACCCCTCAATTGGTCTCTCGAGGATAAATAAAAGTTAAATGAAAAAAAATAAACCGTTTAGAGAAGCAGACAGATATAGATAAAGCAGAACCTGAACATTAATGGAGACAGATATAGATAAATCAGAACCTGAACATTAATGGAGTGTGTTTTCTTCCAGGAACTCATACGTGCGGCTGAGACACCTCTGCACCAACACCTGGATCCAGAGCACCAACGTGCCCATAGACATCGACGAGGAGAGGCCCATCAGACTCATGGTCAGTCAATTTTGTAATAATTTTTTAAGATTTTTTTTTTTTTTTTTGCATTGTTATGTTTTATTGATAGTGTAGAGACAGAGTTGAAATGGGGCAGAGAGGGGAGTGACATGCAGAGAACGACCGCGGGCTGGAATCGAACCCGGGAAAAATGAGAAAACGGTGTATCCAAAACCGTACTGTTCTGTAAAAAAATTTGAACACTGAAATTAAACTTTTTCAGTTTAAATTTTTTTGCATATTTATTCTACATTTCTGAAAGAGAGGATATGTATAAGCTGGCCTTACTTTCTGTCAATGAGTAAAGTGTATTAATCCCTCTCCTCCTTTTACAGTTAGGAACGTGTCCCACTAAAGAGGATAAAAAGCACATTTTAAGACCTGTATATGTACTATTTACTGTATATTCTATGTATTAACCCCCCTCAGAGAGTCTGAGGTCCGCTGAGACTCTCAGCTCTTTTAAATTGGGTCTCAAAACGTTCTTGTTTCCCTTTTAACCTGTCATTTTTTTTTTTTTTTTTTTTTTAATTTTTTGGTAAAATGTTTTAATGCTTTTATTTAAATGTTGTATTTTTATCAATGTTTTGAATTTGTTCCTTTTTTGTATTTGTATTCTTTATTTGATTTTAACCCTGTGAAGCACCTTGAGTGGCCCTGTGCCTGAAATGTGCTTTATAAATAAAATTGCCTTGCCTTGCCTTGCCTATTAACCCCTCTCCCCTTCTTACAGTTAGGAACGTGTCCGACCAAAGAGGATAAAGAAGCGTTTGCGATCGTCTCCGTGCCCGTGATGGAGATCAGAGATCTGGACTTTGCTAACGACGCGAGCGCTATGCTGTTCACCATGGTGGAACAGTTCAGCAAGGGCTTCATCAGCCAGAACGACCGCCGGTAGGACTGTGTGTGTGTGTGTGTGTGTGTGTGTGTGTGTGTGTGTGTGTGTGTGTGTGTGTGTGTGTGTGTGTGTGTGTGTGTGTGTGTGTGTGTGTGTGTGTGTGTGTGTGTGTGTGTGGGTGTGGGTGTGGGTGTGGGTGTGTGTGGGTGAGGGTGAGGGTGAGGGTGAGGGTGTGAGTGTGTGTGTGTGTGTGTGTGTGTGTGTGTGTGTGTGTGAGGGGGGGGGGGGGAGGGTGAGGGTGTGGGTGTGGGTGAGAGAGAGAGTGTGTGTGTGTGTGTGTGTGTGTGTGAGGGTGAGTGGGTGAGGGTGTGTGTGTGTGTGTCTGTGTGTGTGAGGGTGAGGGTCTGTGTGTGTGTGTGTGTTCGACCTTCTAAATAATGTGGAATATTAGTGGATTTGCCAAGAGACAAAAAAATTATGTTTTTGAGAAGGAGAAGCCAGAGAGATTCATGGGAACTTTTGCATAAGCAGAAATGTTAGGCAGGCCTTAAAGGTGTAATATCAGTGAATATCAGGTCACGAGCCACTACCTCTACGTATTACTACTATATCTATTGCAGGATGTCCGTCCTGGGAGAGGGATCCCTTACTCTGTCAACTCTCCCTGAGATTTCTCATTTTTTTTATCCCGATAAAGGGTTTTTACTGGGAGTCTTTTCTCAGCCGAGCTAAGGGTGTAAGGGCAGGGTGTCGTACTGTATGGAATGTAAAGCCCACTGAGGCAAATGTCTATTTGTGATATTGGGCTATACAAATAAAACTGATTTGATTTATCATGTCTGGCAGAAAAAGTGACAAAAAGTGATTTTTTTCAACAAGCGTTCTCCAGAATCGCAAGAGTTAATATTAAGTTTCTGTGTTGGTCAGGTTTGCCATCAAGCTGCTGGAGGACGTGGTTTTCTTCGTTGCTGATGTCATCAACAGTGGACAGCCGGTCCTGGACGTCGCCATGACGAAAGCCAAC
>CM047511.1:32019395-32021895 GCA_026122265.1 Ammodytes dubius | reverse complement strand
TGCAGAAATGTTTGTTAAAATTGACATTTACTTTTAACTTTGACTATGATGTTGTGTTGTTATTTTTTTCTAATGCTAGATCATAATTATGTGTCTTTGTTCAGGTTTCTAGACTACCTTTCTGACCTGTGTGTGTCCAACAACGTGGCCATCCCCGTGACGCAGGAGCTGATCTGTAAATGTGTTCTGGAGCCCAAGAACCAAGACATCCTCATCAAGACAGAGTGAGCGACGAAGGGAGGGGATGAGTTATGGGGATCTGGGGCGACTGTGTCTCAGGTGGTAGAGCGGGTCGGCCGATGATCAAAGGGTTGGAGGTTCGATCCCCGCCCTGCCACCTGTGTCATGGTTGTTGTGTCCTTGGGCAAGACACTTCACCCACCTTGCCTCGTGTGAATGTCGATAGTTAGCCTGCTATCGGTGTATGAATGGTAACGTGGGAAAGGAAAACAGGTCTCAAGACAGAGTGAGCGAGACAAACTTAAAGACTCTTTATCCTATTTCATTCCATTCTATTCCAATGTGATTATATATTTGTATTGTGTACTGTAGTGTCCCTATGCTTTTTCCTTATCTGTACCTACTTTTAAATGTGTGTATTGCCATGTTCTAGCCCTCTTTGATTGCTTGTTTCTTGTTTTATGTTCAGATATCACCAAATATAAAGTATTAAAAAAACAAAAAAAAAACAGAGTAAGCAAGGAAGGGACACAGGATCAGTTAATGGGGATTTAGAAATCCACTTCAGAATTTAAAAGATAAAAATCAAAACTTGACACATACAATTTTTAAGTTTTCTTCAGTATCGAAACTCAAAGTTCAAGGTTTCTTTATTATCCCAGAGGGGCAGTTTGGTGCACAGCCAGCAGTAAAAGAGAAACAGCAAACACACAACAAATAAGACAAGAATCATCCAGTGATAGTTGTTTGAACATCCATGAGTACACGGCAAACGAAACACTGTTAATGGCTAATTCAGCAAAAAATGTATATATTTTTTTACTGTAATGGTACCAAATGGTTGCCAAAATATATATGAATATAGGCCCAAAAACATAGTATGACAAACCAGCCTGATCTCACAAACTTAACATTTGTTTCTTTGTTTTTTGCAAAGCTATGACACTCAGCTTAACACTTCAAATACCTATCATTCTTTTAATTTATGCTTTAAATGTCCAACATGTTAGAACTTAAAGGAATACTTCACCCATACGGAACCGGCGTTCTATCATTATAAAATCACTATTATAATATAATGAATGAGGTTTTTCTTCCCTCAGTCTTCCCTCAGTCTTCCCTTGGCCCAGCTGTCCTGTTAATCCTAACCCTACATTTTTCTTACTGTGATGTCACAGTAAGAAAAATGTAGGGTTAGACAGTGAGACCATAAAAACACTCTTTCTGCCTTTTCTCAGGCTAGGATGAACCAATTTCAATTTTTTTTGCACATTTATAATAAATAGGATCTCAGAGTTCAATACACATTCATATTCAAACCGGTGAAGTAGGTCTTTAAACTAATGTCTGCTTCCTTCTCTCCAGACGGCGTGTCCCAAGAGATGCTCCAACTGGTGGTGGTCAGGGAGAATACCTGGGGATGGACGACTACGGAGATGAGGACGAGGTAAGGTTTTTTGTCTTTTTTTTTAAAGATTATTTTTTGGGCATTTTCAAGCTTTATTTGACAGAATGGAGAGAAACGGAAAGTTGAACCCACGACCACTGTGGCAAGGAATGAGTCCACATGGTACGTGCTCTACACACTACACTACCGGGGCGCCCACATATATGTTGTCTTTTAAATATTTTTTGCTTTTTTTCTTCATTCTTTTTAATCACTTTGTTCATTCATTGTACTAAATAAATCCTTCCATCTTAGATTAGTTAATTATTTAAAACAATTTACCATTTACCTTACAAACTCAACATGTCTGTGTAAAACAGGCTACTGGCAGTGTATAAAGATGGAGCAGGGAGTTGACTGTAGGCCACAAGAATCGGGACATCCTAAATCTTTTTTCTACATACTATATAGTAGAAAGTATGCGATTCGGAACGCAACCTATGACTTTAATCTTGTCTCCATGTGTAGGTGTGGCTGGTGTGGACAGACAAGACCAATGAGAAACAGGAGAAGGGAATCAGACAGCTGGCGCAGGAGGCAAGACAAGGAAACGCTCATGATGAGAACGTCCTCACGTACTACAGGTAGACACACACAGACACACACACACACACACACACACACACACACACACACACACACACACACACACACACACACACACACACACACACACACACACACACACACACACACACACACACACACACACACACACACACACACACACAATACACACACGCGCACACACACACACACACACACACACACACACACACACACACACACACACACACGCACACGCACACGCACACGCACACACACACACGCACACACACACACATTTTTGAATTGTATGTATGGATAAATACA
>CM047511.1:32006895-32014395 GCA_026122265.1 Ammodytes dubius | reverse complement strand
CTTCCGCGTGACAGGCGGAGATACTGTCCACTATACTAACGAGGACTGAAAAGGTGAGAATTTTCGGCCAAAAAATCGAAAATAAAATTTAGCATGCCTTCTTGTCTGCTGTCCGCATCATCCTAAACATCTCCTCTATGTGGCCATTTCCACATTGGAAGAATGGTTGATTTAGACAGGCCTCAGGAACTGAGGTCTAAAAGGTCCCTTTTGTGTAGTGTCGTGTCTATCTGGTTCCGCCTCTGGGCGGTCTTATATTTGGTCCTCTTTCGAAGCCTGGATAGCTCAGTCGGTAGAGCATCAGACTTTTAATCTGAGGGTCCAGGGTTCAAGTCCCTGTTCAGGCGAGATCCTTCTTGTGTGCTGTCCTCATCATCCTTGAAAATGTCCTCTATGTGGCCAGTGGCCCATTGGAAGAATGGCTGATGGTTGATTTAGACAGGCCTCAGAAATTTGCAGACTTCACAGCATAATGTTTGTCACATCCACAAGTCTAAAGGGTCTCATCAACCTCAAGTGGATTCTTCAAGATGTGGTTTATTTGGGCACAATTTGGAAAGGCCTCAGTAACTTGCTGACTGAATCTCTTGGAAGTATTCATATCACTTTGCCAAGTCTATAAGTTCCCATTTGTATTTTGGCACCAAATGACATTTAGCATACCTGGCAAGCTTTTGACCTTTGTGCATATGCCCAGTTGGTAGAAAACTTGGCTACTCCCGTCGGGGAATCGAACCCCGGTCTTCCGCGTGACAGGCGGAGATACTGTCCACTATACTAACGAGGACTGAAAAGGTGAGAATTTTCGGCCAAAAAATCGAAAATAAAATTTAGCATGCCTTCTTGTCTGCTGTCCGCATCATCCTAAACATCTCCTCTATGTGGCCATTTCCACATTGGAAGAATGGTTGATTTAGACAGGCCTCAGGAACTGAGGTCTAAAAGGTCCCTTTTGTGTAGTGTCGTGTCTATCTGGTTCCGCCTCTGGGCGGTCTTATATTTGGTCCTCTTTCGAAGCCTGGATAGCTCAGTCGGTAGAGCATCAGACTTTTAATTGAGGGTCCAGGGTTCAAGTCCCTGTTCAGGCGAGATCCTTCTTGTGTGCTGTCCTCATCATCCTTGAAAATGTCCTCTATGTGGCCAGTGGCCCATTGGAAGAATGGCTGATGGTTGATTTAGACAGGCCTCAGAAATTTGCAGACTTCACAGCATAATGTTTGTCACATCCACAAGTCTAAAGGGTCTCATCAACCTCAAGTGGATTCTTCAAGATGTGGTTTATTTGGGCACAATTTGGAAAGGCCTCAGTAACTTGCTGACTGAATCTCTTGGAAGTATTCATATCACTTTGCCAAGTCTATAAGTTCCCATTTGTATTTTGGCACCAAATGACATTTAGCATACCTGGCAAGCTTTTGACCTTTGTGCATATGCCCAGTTGGTAGAAAACTTGGCTACTCCCCGTCGGGGAATCGAACCCCGGTCTTCCGCGTGACAGGCGGAGATACTGTCCACTATACTAACGAGGACTGAAAAGGTGAGAATTTTCGGCCAAAAAATCGAAAATAAAATTTAGCATGCCTTCTTGTCTGCTGTCCGCATCATCCTAAACATCTCCTCTATGTGGCCATTTCCACATTGGAAGAATGGTTGATTTAGACAGGCCTCAGGAACTGAGGTCATAAAAGGTCCCTTTTGTGTAGTGTCGTGTCTATCTGGTTCCGCCTCTGGGCGGTCTTATATTTGGTCCTCTTTCGAAGCCTGGATAGCTCAGTCGGTAGAGCATCAGACTTTTAATCTGAGGGTCCAGGGTTCAAGTCCCTGTTCAGGCGAGATCCTTCTTGTGTGCTGTCCTCATCATCCTTGAAAATGTCCTCTATGTGGCCAGTGGCCCATTGGAAGAATGGCTGATGGTTGATTTAGACAGGCCTCAGAAATTTGCAGACTTCACAGCATAATGTTTGTCACATCCACAAGTCTAAAGGGTCTCATCAACCTCAAGTGGATTCTTCAAGATGTGGTTTATTTGGGCACAATTTGGAAAGGCCTCAGTAACTTGCTGACTGAATCTCTTGGAAGTATTCATATCACTTTGCCAAGTGTATAAGTTCCCATTTGTATTTTGGCACCAAATGACATTTAGCATACCTGGCAAGCTTTTGACCTTTGTGCATATGCCCAGTTGGTAGAAAACTTGGCTACTCCCCGTCGGGGAATCGAACCCCGGTCTTCCGCGTGACAGGCGGAGATACTGTCCACTATACTAACGAGGACTGAAAAGGTGAGAATTTTCGGCCAAAAAATCGAAAATAAAATTTAGCATGCCTTCTTGTCTGCTGTCCGCATCATCCAAAAACATCTCCTCTATGTGGCCATTTCCACATTGGAAGAATGGTTGATTTAGACAGGCCTCAGGAACTGAGGTCTAAAAGGTCCCTTTTGTGTAGTGTCGTGTCTATCTGGTTCCGCCTCTGGGCGGTCTTATATTTGGTCCTCTTTCGAAGCCTGGATAGCTCAGTCGGTAGAGCATCAGACTTTTAATCTGAGGGTCCAGGGTTCAAGTCCCTGTTCAGGCGAGATCCTTCTTGTGTGCTGTCCTCATCATCCTTGAAAATGTCCTCTATGTGGCCAGTGGCCCATTGGAAGAATGGCTGATGGTTGATTTAGACAGGCCTCAGAAATTTGCAGACTTCACAGCATAATGTTTGTCACATCCACAAGTCTAAAGGGTCTCATCAACCTCAAGTGGATTCTTCAAGATGTGGTTTATTTGGGCACAATTTGGAAAGGCCTCAGTAACTTGCTGACTGAATCTCTTGGAAGTATTCATATCACTTTGCCAAGTAAAACTTGTACTCCGTCGGAATGAACCCGGTCTCGCGGACGCGGAGATACGCCAACAAGGGACTGAAAAGTGAGATTTCGGCCAAAAACGAATAATTACATGCCTCTTGTTGCTGCGCACATCCTAACATCTCCCATGCATCCCATTGGAAATGTTGATTAGACGCCCAGGAACTGAGTCTAAAGTCCTTTTGTGTAGGTCGTGTCTACGCGCCCTGGCGTCTTATTTGTCCTCGAAGGATAGCCAGTCGTAAGCATCAGATTTAATCTGGGGTCCAGGGTTCAAGTCCCTGTTCAGCGAGTCCTCTTGGTCGTCCTCTCTCCTGAAAATGTCCTCTATGGGCTGCCCTTGGAAGAAGCTGATGGTATTAGACAGGCCCAAATTTGCAACTTCACAGCATAATGTTTGTCACACCAAGTCAAGGCCATCACCTCAAGTGGATTCTTCAAGTGTGGTTTTTTGACAATTTGAAAGGCCTCAGTAACTTGCGACGACTCTTGGAGTCATACACTGCCATTATAAGTCATTTGATTTTGCACCAAAACTTAGCAACCGGAAGCTTGACCTTGTGCTATGCCATGTAAAAACTTGCTACTCCGTCGGGATAACCCCGTCTCCGTGACGCGAACGTCCACAACTACAGACTGAAAAGGTGAAATTCGGCCAAAAACGAAAAATTTAGCATCTCTGTCTGCTGTCCGCACACAAACTTCCTATTGGCCTTTCCCATTGAAGAATGTGATTTAGACAGCCTCAGAAGAGGTCTAAAGGTCCTTTGTGTATGTCGTTCTATCGTTCCGCCTCTGCGTCTATTGGCCTCTCGAGCCTGTAGCTCATCGTAGAGCCAGACTTTTATCTGAGGGTCCAGGGTCAGTCCTTTCAGCGAGATCTCTTGTTGCGTCCTCACATCTGAAAGTCTCTATGTGCCAGTGCCCATGAAGAATGCTGATGGTGTTTGACAGGCCTCAATTGCGACTTCACAGCTAATGTTGTCAATCCACAAGTCAAGTCATCAACCTCAATGATCTCAAGATGTGTTATTGGGCACAATTTGGAAAGGCCCAGAACTTGCGGACTGGAATATCATACACTTTGCCAAGTTATATCCCATTTATTTGGCACAATGACATTACTACCTGGAAGCTTTTGACCTTTGTGCATATGCCCAGTTGGTAAAAACTTGGCTACTCCCCGTCGGGAATCGAACCCCGGTCTTCCGCGGACAGGCGGAGTACTTCCACTAACTAACGAGGACAAAGTGAGAATTTTCGGCCAAAAAATCGAAAATAAAATTTAGCATGCCTTCTTGTCTGCTGTCCGCATCATCCTAAACATCTCCTCTAGTGGCCATTTCCACATTGGAAGAATGTTGATTTAGACAGCCTCAGGAACTGAGTCTAAAGGCCTTTTGTGTAGGTCGTGTCTACTGGTTCCGCCTCTGGCGTCTTATATTGGTCCTCTTTCGAAGCTGGATGCTCAGTCGTAAGCATCAGACTTTTAATCTGAGGTCCAGGTTCAAGTCCCGTTCAGCGAACCTTCTTGGTGCTGTCCTCATCATCCTTGAAAATGTCCTCTATGTGGCCATGGCCCATGGAAAATGGCGATGTTGATTTAGACAGGCCTCAGAAATTGCAGACTTCACAGCATAATGTTGTCACATCCACAAGTCAAAGGTCTCATCAACCTCAAGTGATTCTTCAAGATGTGGTTTATTTGGGCACAATTTGGAAAGGCCTCAGTAACTCTGACTGAATCTCTTGGAATATCACTTGCCAATAATCCATTATTGCACCAAATACATTTACATACCTGGCAAGCTTTGACCTTTGTGCATATGCCCAGTTGGTAGAAAACTTGCTACTCCCCGTCGGGAACGAACCCGTCTTCGCGACAGGCGAGATACTGTCCACTATACTACGAGGACGAAAAGTGAGAATTTTCGCCAAAAAATCGAAAATAAAATTTAGCATGCCTTCTGTCTGCTGTCCCATCATCCAAACACTCCTCTATGTGGCCATTCACATGAAGATGGTTGATTTAGACAGCCTCAGAACTGAGTCTAAAAGGTCCCTTTTTTAGTGTCGTGTCATCTGGTTCCGCCCTGGGCGGTCTTATATTGGTCCTCTTCGAACCTGGATACTCATCGGTAGAGCATCAACTTTTAATCTGAGGTCCAGGTTCAGTCCCTGTTCAGCGAGATCCTTCTTGTGTGCTTCCTCATCATCCTGAAAATGCCTCTATGTGGCCAGTGCCCATTGGAAGAATGGCTGATGTTGATTTAGACAGCCTCAGAAATTTGCAACTTCACAGCATAATGTTGCACATCCACAAGTCAAAGGTCTCACAACCTCAAGTGATTCTTCAAGATGTGGTTTTTTGGGCACAATTGGAAAGGCCTCATAACTCTGACTGACTGATATTCATATCACTTGCCAGTTATAAGTCCATTGTATTTGACCAAATATTTACATACCTGGCAAGCTTTTGACCTTTGTGCATATGCCCAGTTGGAAAAACTTGCTACTCCCCTCGGGAATCGAACCCCGGTCTTCGCGTGACAGGCGGAGAACTGTCCACTATACTAACAGGCTGAAAGGTGAGAATTTCGCAAAAATCGAAATAAAATTAGCATGCTCTTGCTGCTGTCCGCATCATCCTAAACATCTCCCTATGGCCATTTCCACATTGGAAAATGGTTGATTTAGACAGGCCTCACTGAGTCTAAAGGTCCCTTTTGTGAGTGTCGTGTCTATCTGGTTCCCCCTGGGCGTCTTATATTTGGTCCTCTTCGAAGCCTGGATAGCTCAGTCGGTAGAGATCAACTTTTAATCTGAGGGTCCAGGGTCAAGTCCCTGTTCAGGCAATCCTTCTGTTGTGCTGTCCTCATATCCTTGAAAATGTCCTCTATGTGGCCAGTGGCCCATTGGAAGAATGGCTGATGGTTGATTTAGACAGGCCTCAGAAATTTGCAGACTTCACAGCATAATGTTTGTCACATCCACAAGTCTAAAGGGTCTCATCAACCTCAAGTGGATTCTTCAAGATGTGGTTTATTTGGGCACAATTTGGAAAGGACTCAGTAACTTGCTGACTGAATCTCTTGGAAGTATTCATATCACTTTGCCAAGTCTATAAGTTCCCATTTGTATTTTGGCACCAAATGACATTTAGCATACCTGGCAAGCTTTTGACCTTTGTGCATATGCCCAGTTGGTAGAAAACTTGGCTACTCCCCGTCGGGGAATCGAACCCCGGTCTTCCGCGTGACAGGCGGAGATACTGTCCACTATACTAACGAGGACTGAAAAGGTGAGAATTTTCGGCCAAAAAATCGAAAATAAAATTTAGCATGCCTTCTTGTCTGCTGTCCGCATCATCCTAAACATCTCCTCTATGTGGCCATTTCCACATTGGAAGAATGGTTGATTTAGACAGGCCTCAGGAACTGAGGTCTAGAAGGTCCCTTTTGTGTAGTGTCGTGTCTATCTGGTTCCGCCTCTGGGCGGTCTTATATTTGGTCCTCTTTCGAAGCCTGGATAGCTCAGTCGGTAGAGCATCAGACTTTTAATCTGAGGGTCCAGGGTTCAAGTCCCTGTTCAGGCGAGATCCTTCTTGTGTGCTGTCCTCATCATCCTTGAAAATGTCCTCTATGTGGCCAGTGGCACATTGAAAAATTTCACATAGACAGGCCTCAGTAACTTTAAGACTTCCCAACATCATTTTTCTTACATCCGTAAGTTAATTTGAAAAGCCCTCTGTAACTTGCAGTTCTGTGCAGCTGTGTATTTCCATGCAACATTGTAAATAGTTGCAATAATGATAGACAGATTCCTGATCTTTGTTTTAAATAAATGATGTACCATCTCAGATCTTTCCATGAATACTTAGTGAAGAAAATTACATTGCCCTCCGAACCAAGTTATGGTGTGTTAGTACGGACAGTTCAAAAAAAATCTCCTCAACATTTTTTGTAGAGAACGTTTGCTGTGCAGGGAAACTTCATTTTATCAAGAGGAGAAGGATTTTTTACGATGAGATTCTCTTGACCAAGAGTGTCAATATTGTTGTTTCTTTGTTCTGACTTCTTTTCAGTATGTGTGTGTGTGTGTGTGTATGTGTGTGTGTGTGGTGTGTGTGTGGTGTGTGTGTGTGTGTGTGTGTGTGTGTGTGTGTGTGTGTGTGTGTGTGTGTGTGTGTGTGTGTGTGTGTGTGTGTCTAAACGAGACATGAGTATTATATTTTGGATGTTTGTCATCCTCAGTTATGACTCCAACATGGACGACAGCAGAGACAACAAAAAGAACCGTTTCTCGAACACGATGGTCTTCATGGAGGAATATCTCAACAATGTCCTGAACGATGAGCTTCCCTTCCACAACGCGGAGAAAAACAAACTCACATATGAGGTATGTCCCTTGTCAATTACTTCCCTCAGTTGAGCTAAGGGGTCTAAGGGCAGAGGGTGTCATACTGTATGAAATGTAAAAGCCCACTGTGACAAATGTATATTTGTGATATTGGGCTATACTAATAAAACTGATTTGATTGGACTTCATGTCTCATGTTGAAACTTTCTCCTTCCTTCAGTTGACATATTTTTTTCTTTTTTTTTTTCACAAGGTGGTGAGTTTGGCCAGACATTTGATCTACTTTGG
>CM047511.1:31994395-32001895 GCA_026122265.1 Ammodytes dubius | reverse complement strand
GCATGGAGAAAGTCTTGGAGTTAGTTTAAAATAACTAAATTTTGGGCTTCCAGCATCACTCCCAAAAGCTGATTTTAAATGTTTTATTTGTATAACGTAATTTTTTCTTGTTTTGCTTGTTTTGCGATTACCAAAGATAATAATTGTTTCTTACTTACTTTTAGCTATAGCCTATATTTTTTTTATAATCAAACCAATTCTTCTCACTGCATCTCGTTTGATTAACTAAGTAATTAACTAACAAACTAACTAATGAACCAACTAACTAACTAACTAACTAACTAACTAACTAACTAACTAACTAACTAACTAACTCACTCACTAAAACAAAGGTCCTATTTTGTGTTCACATAGCTATAAGGATTCCTGATGGTCCACATTAAGGTGCAGCCTAAAATTCTTGGTCATGTATATGTGTTCATGATCGTTACACATATACATTTATTAGTGTATTAGTTAGATTAGTGATCCAAAGTGTGTTGCTATAACGTAGAACTATACCAAGAGAGAACTGCATATGCTGTTTAAAGCCCAGTTCAGACCAAAGATTTGTAACTGTTTTATCTATTTCCGCCCCCAATTTATTCCCTAAAGATCTCTCATTACATTGGTCCATTTCATAACTCAATTTGGCCCACCTGGTTGTGTTTACCTGCTCGATTTAAGCAATGCAGCTCAGGGTTCACAAACTTTTGCACATACAAAATTTGGCAAATCATTTGTTTGATTTGTTTTAAAAATTGATTTCTGGAAAAGAAAACAAAGAATGTTGAATTGATAAGCAGAAATCTGTAATTTAATATAAAACATGCTGGTATTGATAAAAATGGTTAAAATAAATAAAATTCCAAAATGCTCAAGGGGTTCACTTCACATACTTTCAAGCAGCAATGTATATGTGTTCATGATCGTAACACATATACATTCATTAGTGTATTAGTTTGATTCGTGATCCAAAAGTGTGTTACTATAATGTAGAACTATGCCCAGAGAGTTTTAGTTTTTAGTTTTTATTTATTTTGCACAATTAAAAAAAGAAACATACACAAAGAATGGCAAAGAATACAAATAACATACAGTGCAGGGAGAGGCAGAAAACCCGATGGGCTTATTTGAAGCCTCCACCTAAATAATGTTAAAATTTCACAAAGTTATAAGGAAACACAAAATAAACATACAAAAAAATCATATGACTACATAAAGTGATAAACAACTAATAATAACAAATGATATATAATAACAACATAATAATAACATCAATATAAAAGCAGAAAATGTGAGTGTGTAAGTGTATGAGAGAACTGCATATTGCTGTCTTACCCTGTGCATCCTCCAGGCCGTATCAGAGGCTGCAGCGCCCAAGAAGGACAAAGGAGAGAAGGGCAACGAAAACTACCAGAAAGTCAAAGAGGTGAGAACACAATCCGCTCTGTGGTCATCTTTAAATGGTCATCTTTTTGGGGCTGTTTTTTTGTTTTTTTTTGGTCTCCATCTTTGTTGTATTTGCCAGAAATCACCTGTCAATCACTCAATGTGGGCGGGTCTACTGTGATGTCACTTCCTGTATGTATGTATGCGGTGCTTTTGTCTTTGTCTCTGTAGCCATTGTGGCTGTCAATGCTCGAAATAACTTTATTTTAATTTTTTTTTTCAAAATACACTCAAAATTCACTCAAAATAACAAAATCTACCAAATTTTTTCACATGTAAATGAAGAGTCAAATTACACGTTTAATTATTATTTTTTTAAAGTCTGTCTTGATATTCAAAAGTTGCTCAATGAATTCTGATCATTAACTGGGACATGATTATTTTATGTATTAGTCCTCACTTTGTTTATGAATCAAGCTTTCTCCTTTTTAAAACAACAAGGTATCAAGGATTTTCAAGTCAAAAGGTAAACGGACCGCACCTATCAAGCGCTTTTTTCCAAATCACTTTACATTGTTTTTCTCATTCGACAAACACCGACTGCAGCAGCTACCACGCAGGGTGCAAACTAACCATCGGGAGCTATTTGAGGTTCAGTTTCTCTTTGCCCGGGACACTTGGACATGTGGCGGGGAGACGGGGGATCCAACCACCAACCCTGCAATCAATGGACGACCATTCTACCAGCCTGTTACTGTCTGTAACTTGACAAAAAAAAATCAACTAACAATTCTATTTCTGCTCACCTCTCTCTCTCTCCCTCTCTCCCTCTCTCCCTCTCTCTCTCCCTTCCCCCCCTCACTCCCTCTCTCCCTCCCTCCCTCTCCCTCCCTCTCTCTCCCTCTCCCCCTTTCTCTCTTTCTCTCTCCCCCTCCCTCTCTTTCTCTCTCCCTCTCTCCATCACTCCCTCTCTCTCTTTCTCTCCCTCTCCCTCTCCCTCTCCCTCTCCCTCTCCCTCTCTCTCCCCCACTCCCTCTCTCTCTCCCTATCTCTCTGTCTCCCTCCCCCCTCACTCACTCTCTCCCTTCCTCCCTCTCTCTCTACCTCTCTCTCTCTCTCCCTCTCTCTCTCTCTCTACCTCTCTCCCTCTCTTTCTCCCTGTCTCTCCCTGTCTCTCCCTCTCCCTGTCTCTCCCTCTCTCCATCTCTTTCTCCCCCTCTCTCTCTCTTTCTCTCTCTCTTTCCCTCTCTCCATCTCTTTCTCCCCCCTCTCTCCCTCTCCCTCCCTCTCTCTCTCTCCCTCTCTCCCTCTTTCTTTCTCCCCCTCTCTCTACCTCTCTCCCTCTCTTTCTCCCACTCTCTCCCCCTCTCTCTCTCCCTATCTTCCCCCCTCTCCCTCCCTCTCTCTCTCTCTCCCTTCCTCCCTCTCTCCCTCCCTCTCCTTCTGTCTCTCTTTCTCTCCCTATCTCTCTCTCTTTCTCACTCTCTCTCCCTTCCTCCCTCTCCCTCACCCCTTCCCTCTCTCTCTCTATCCCCCCCTCTCCCTCTCTCCCCCCCTCTCTCTCTTTCTCTCCCTCCCTCTCTCCCTCTCCCCCCATCTCCCTCACTCCCTCTCTCCCCCCTCTCCCTCTCTCCCTCTCTCTCTCCGTAGATTCTGGAGCGATTGAATAGAATGTGTAGCACTGGAGTTTGGAAGAAGCAACAGCGGTTGTTGAAGAACATGGGAGCTCACAAAGTCATGCTGGACCTTCTGCAGGTCTCCTACGATCTGGTAAAGAACGATTACCCGCCAAGATAAAAGCATATAAATACAGCTTCGAAAAAAATAAGAGACAAGTCTGGATATTTCCTTAAAGAGGACCTATGATACTTTTCGTTGTTATAATGATTTATAGTCATGTTTAACCATACTAGAGTATCAAATAATTACGTACATGCACTAGGGTAAGAGGAAGAGTGTCCCGAAAATCTACATAGTTTTTTGTGATGTGATTCGTGTCAGGTTGCTCTATAGCAGTTTTTAACAAGAAATTAAGACCAGAAAAGTAGTATAATAGGAGATCTTTAATCTTCATCTCTTCATAACTTGTTGAAAATGCTCTTAATGACAAAAAAATTGTTTGGAATTTGGTAGAAATGTTGTCCGTAGTTTATATTATAAAACCAAAATGTCCATTCTACTGAAACCAATGCCTATAAATAGTCAAACAAGAGACACTGAACATTTGGAGTGGTCTCTTCATTTTTTTTCCAGAGCTGTACATTCACCCAGCTGATAACTATGTAGAATCTGATAAAGATTGGAGGTGCTTTAGTTTTTAGATTTTTGGTTAGTTTGATCTAGTGAAGGTAAGACACTCCAGGTGAATAGAGAAACATTTTAACTTATAGATATCATCATGAAACTTGGCCTGTCGATTACTGACATTAATACTATCATGTTTTGACAAAATTTATTTTTAGAAATGTAAAAAAAAAAATATATATTACATATTACTATGTGTAAAGTTGCATCTCCTTAAAACCAAAAATCGAGATGTTGGATAACGACATAGTGGAGGTCTTAAAAAATATATTTTCTGCATGTTTTTAAGACCAAAATGTCTCATAAATCAGACAGTGAACAACATATGAACACATCCTTCTGTAATAACCTTCAGAATAGTGCTGAGAATGATTATGGAAAGGTTAGTTGATGTACTGTAAATGCCTTTCCTCTCTTTCTCTCTTTCTCTCTGCTTACAGAACGATGTGAAGATGCAGGAGATCATCCGCTTCACTCACCTGTTCCTGCAGAAGTTCTGCACGGGAACCAGGAGAACCAGGTTCTACTGCACAAGAACCTCCAACTCTTCCTCAACCCCGGGGTACAAAGCTTATTATGACTATTTTTTTTTATTAAAACAAGGGTTCCCTCAGTCAAAAATTTTTAAAAACATTTTTTTTATGATTTATGCATTTTTAACTGTCTTACTCCTGAGTAGACATTTAAGAGCTCTTTCTGCTTGTAGCCATGGTTGTGCTGTTTATAGAGATACAAGACTTGTAAAATAATTATCCCAAAGTGAGAAAAAATATGACAGAAGCAAAAAAAATAGCCCTGAAATGGTGTGGTGGTGTCAGGTGTATTAGGCAACTCCAACTCTTCCTCAATCCAGGCGTACAAAGCAGCTTTTATAACGATACTTTGATTGACAGAAAATAAAATTTGGTTGGACATGCAGCTTTACACTGGAGAGACGGTTCAGCACATGTTGCATTTAATTTTTCTTTATATGGAATTACATTTTTTTTTAGTATTAACATAGCTACATTTTAAATGTAATAACAGTTGCAATCATGTTATCTTATTTAATTGCCCAAGCCTGAGCTAAATACAATAAATAGATAAATTAAAAATTAAAAACTGCAGCAGACCCGGTTCGATTCCCACCCGCGGTCGGTCTCTGCATGTCGCTCCCCTCTTTGCCCCATTTCACCTCTGTCTCTACACTATCAATAAAGCATAAAAATGCCCAAAAAATATCTTAAAAAAAAAAAAAAAAAAAAAAATCCAGAAATTTTATTTCAGAAAAGAAAATCTTATTTAAAAAAAAAAAGATAAATAAATAGAACTTTCCAACTGTCCTCTGTTTGCAGCTCCTGGAGGCAGAGACCGTTCAGCATATCTTCAGTAATAACTACCAGCTGTGCAGTGAGATCTCAGAGAGCGTCCTGCAGCATTTCATCCACTGCCTGGCCACACACGGCCGACACGTCCAGTACCTGAACTTCCTCCACACCATCATCAAGGCCGAGGGCAAGTACGTCAAGAAGTGCCAGGACATGATCATGACTGAGGTGAGAATACAGTGTGGGGGGAGGGGGTGGGGGTGTGTGTGTGGGGGGGGGGGGGGTTCGGTGTGTGTGTGTGTGTGTGTGGGGGGGGGTGAGAATAAAGTGTGTGTGTGTGTGTTTGTGGGGAGGGTGGCCGAGGGCAAGTACGTCAAAAAGTGCCAGGACATGATCATGACTGAGGTGAGAAGAAAGTGTGTGTGGGGGAGGGGGGGGGGGGGTTCGGTGTGTGTGGTGTGGAGGGAGGGGGGGGGTCGGGGGGGGTCGGTGTGTGTGTGATTGTGTGTGTGTGTGTGTGTGTGTGTGTGTGTGTGTGTGAGTGTGTCTCCTTCTCCTATACCTGTGAAATATCTTGAAGTGCAATATATATTTTTAAACATTTACATATTTATATCTTTAACATATTTATATGTTTATATGAAGAAACACTGGCACATCACCTTGTAATTTTTTTGAATGTTGTTTGTGGATGTCTTGTCTTTCTATGCACCTTAAAGGAAAAGCTCATTTTAATCTTGTTGTACATTGTATAATGACAATAAAGTCTATTCTATTGTAGTTAACCAACTCATCACTGAAGGCTTTACCTCATGTAGATTGTTGTAATTACTCAGAAGTCCTCATGGGGGCGCCAGAAGTTACACACTGTAGCTTTAAAGTGTTTCACTATGTTGGTGTGATGCTGTATGTGTCTCTGTAGTTAACCAACTCGGGGGAGGATGTGGTCGTCTTCTACAACGACAAGACGTCTTTCAACGTGATGCTGGAGCTGATGGCTGAGAGCAGGGAGGGGGTCGGAGAGAGCAGCCCACTCAGGTAACATGGCAACTTTAAAGCCCCTATCTCACTGGGTGCGACTGTTTGCGACAAGTTGGAGACTGCATTCACAAACGAGTCTCTAAACTGTCTCCAAACGTTCGCGGAGGTCTCAATTTCCTCGCATGAGTCGCAGAGCCGCGCAGTCCTGTCGCATGAATTTTGAACATGTTCAAAAAAAGTGTGCGACAAATCAGTCTCAAAATAGTCTCAGATTCGTCGCAGGTGTGTCGCACGCGTCGCAAACCCTTCTCAATTTAGTCTCCGCGAGTCAGAAAGTGCGAGGAGTGTGAGACAACTTTGCGAGGGTCTGGCGAGTGTTGGGCGACATATGAAACTAAATTGCGACTGCTTTGAGACAAAAATGAGACTGACTTTCCGTTCGTGCGACACTCGCCAGACGTTCGTGAGACATAAATGCGACCTCCCGGCAAGGACATTCGCAAACGTGTCGTAAGTAGCAACTCAGTGAGACTGCAAGTGAAAATTTACGCAAATTGGCATATTTTGTCGCTATTTTGTGTCTCCAACTTGTCGCAAACAGTCGCAGCCCAGTGAGATAGGGGCTTAACATGGCAACTTTACCTCAGAAAATGTCCAACTATTTTTTCTTAATCATTTTGTCTTATTTATTTAGGCTATTTCATTTTTCATTTTTGTATTTCTTGTCTGTTTATGTGTGGGAGGGGTGAGGGGGGTGGGGGTTGTAGGCGTAAAGATAACATCCCTGGCTGTGTGTGTGTAGTTGACGCTCCTCTCCTCCCCTGTGCAGGTATCACATCTCCCTGGTGGAGCTCCTGGCAGCCTGCGCCGAGGGAAAGAACGTTTACACGGAGATCAAGTGCACGTCACTGCTGCCTCTGGAAGACGTGGTCAGAGTGGTCACACACGAGGACTGCATCACAGAGGTGTGTGTGTGTGTGTGTGTGTGTGTGTGTGTGTGTGTGTGTGTGTGTGTGTGTGTGTGTGTGTGTGTGTGTGTGTGTGTGTGTGTGTGTGTGTGTGTGTGTGGTAACATTAATTGATCTTTGAGGCCCCCTTGTAAATTATCCCAGAGGGTAAGGAAGGGAGCGTTGACATCTACAATCTCACCACTAGATGATGCTTAATTACTAACACCAAAAGTAAATCTAATTATTTATTTGTTATGTTATTTTATAATAATTGTATTTCATACTCAAACTCATCTGCTTGTCTGTCTGTCTGTCTGTCTGTCTATTTGTGGGCGGCAGTGGCGAAGTGGGTAGGAAGATTGCCTCTGGAGTGCAGGGTCGGAGGTTCGATTCCCTGCCTACCCGCCACATGTCGAAGTGTCCCTGAGCAAGACACTGAACCCCAAATTGCTCCCGATGGTTCAGAGAGCGCCTTGCATGGCAGCTACTGCCATCGGTGTATGAGTGTGTGTGTAAAATGTAAAAATATGTAAAGCGCCTAGTGACCCTGGTCTGTGAAGGGCGCTATATAAATAAAGCTTACTTAC
>CM047511.1:31979395-31989395 GCA_026122265.1 Ammodytes dubius | reverse complement strand
TTGAGGTTGATGAGATCCTTTAGACTTGTGGATGTGACAAACATTATGCTGTGAAGTCTGCAAATTTCTCAGGCCTGTCTAAATCAACCATCAGCCATTCTTCCAATGGGCCACTGGCCACATAGAGGACATTTTCAAGGATGATGAGGACAGCACACAAGAAGGATCTCGCCTGAACAGGGACTTGAACCCTGGACCCTCAGATTAAAAGTCTGATGCTCTACCGACTGAGCTATCCAGGCTTCGACAGAGGACCAAATATAAGACCGCCCAGAGGCACTTTATAGTATAGTATAGTATAGTATAGTAGATTTTATTTGGACATGGACATGCCAATGTCATTGGACGAACCAGATGCATTGTTTACAGTGTGTTAGTGATATGTGATCTACCAAAAGACAATGTTCAATGGCTTTGCATTTAGAAACAAATGTTAAGAAACTTTACTTGACAAAACCAAGATGGATTGATTGTTCCTTGATAGGTGACCTGCCAAAAACACAAGTGGAGGGACCAAGCATTTTTAGGGAACGTTTACATTTCACTGAGCCCTCTCTTAAAGCCAAAATTCGCCACAGCAAAAGAAAAACATAAAAAAAACAAAGTACAAAAAATGAGATATAAAAAGACATGCAGTCAAGCCTGAGCATCCGTTAATATTATTTGTTCCTGGGTTTTTAACACTCATATCAAATCAAAACATTACTGAAAAAACAGTGCTCTCTCCCACCTACATTGGCAGACACATTTCCCAAGAGAGATATAGCCTGAACAGGGACTTGAACCATGGACCCTCAGATTAAAAGTCTGATGCTCTACCGACTGAGCTATCCAGGCTTCTAGAAAAGCATCAGATATTAGCACGCCCAGTCAAAATCCAATGGTTCCATTTGTGTTCCTGGTTTTCTTACATTAAATATGAACATAATTTCACCACAACGGTCTATTTTCGAGATATATAGAAATGTGTGCCTTTCTGCTTTTAAAAACTGTTCACTTTGGGTTCTCCGGTGGCGTAGTGGATAGAGCGTGTACCATATTGGCTCCGTCCTTCGTTGCAGTGGTCGAGGGTTCAAATCTGACCCGTGGACCTTTACTGCAGGTCATCCCCCCTCCCCCCTCTCTCTCTGTCTCCTAATTTCAACTCTGTACTGTCTGATAAAGCTTGAAAATGCCAAAAAAGTATCTTAAAAGAAAAAAAAAATTCACTCAAACATAAAGGAGTTGAAGTTGATTTTTTTGTTGTTTCAGGGAATTTCTCTGCGGAAGGTTTTACTGCAGAACTACTTGTTTCCAAACAAGAAGAACACTCCAAAGAACGACCTGACTGAGCTCGTGAACGCAGGTACTGTCTCTCACTCTTATAATCACTGAGATATTAAAAGTTTAGCACCAACGCAATACTGGGTCAATATTTGGACTTTTTAACTCTATTAAGATTATTTTGATGCATTGTTGCTCAAAACAAGGTCAAGTTTGGCTTCAAAACATTCACAAATGTTATTTTTTTATTTAAGAAAATTATTTGCTCGATTAACAAGGCATTCGCACAAAAAAATAAATAATAATATAGGTACCCAGATTTTCCTAAATGCAGTATAGTACCCTTTTGAATATATTGGGATCACTGTACTTTTTCAGCACAGGTATACTGTACAAGACTTATGTGCGGGTGTGTGGTGTTGTGTGTGTGTGTGTGTGTGTGTGTGGTCTGTCTGTGTGTCTGTCTGTCTGTCTGTCTGTCTGTCTGTTTGTCTTTTCTGTCTTATCTGTCTGTCTTAACTGTCTGTGTGTCTGTCTGTCTGCCCTTCTGTCTGTCTGTCTGTCCGTCCGTTCGTTTGTCCGTCTGTCTGTCTGTCTGTCTGTCTGTCTGTCTGTCTTACTGTCTGTCTGTCTGTCTGTCTGTCTGTCTGTCTGTCTGTCTTACTGTCTGTCTGTCTGTCTGTCTGTCTGTCTGTCTTAACTGTCTGTCTGTATGTCTTAACTGTCTGTCTGTATGTCTGTCTGTCTGTCTGTGTGTCTGTCTGTCTGTCTGTCTGTCTGTCTGTCTGTCTGTCTTATCTGTCTGTCTGTCTGTGTGTGTGTCTTATCTGTCTGTCCGTCTGTCTGTGTCTCAGGTGTGGAGCAGGAGCGTGACTGGGCGACGGTGGCGGTGGTTCAGTGTCGTTTGGACAGAGAAGGAGGAACGAAGCTTTTCACTGATCTGGTGATGAGCACGAAGAACGACAAGATCTTCCAGGAAAGCATTCAGCTGGCCATCTGTCTGCTGGAGGGGGGCAATACTGAGATACAGGTAGGCAGTCACACAGTCACACACAAACGTATAGACTCAAGCACGCACACAAGCACACACACACAAGCACACACACACACAAATACATAAACAAACACACACACATCATCAGCATAGTGTCTGATCCAGCATAAGCTGCAGAGCGTATACCCATGACAAAGGCATTAAGGAAAACTATATAACAATAGCATTCTTTGCACTGATGGTCTCGTTTGCTGTTACATGTAATTTATGATCATCAGAGGAAAAAGGAGACTGTTTCAGAAATATTTAAAAGTTCCTTGCAGCTATTTAAAGTTAGAGCTCTGTGAATTAACCCACAGTGTAAATATGTTATTAGGGACTTTAAGCAACGACGGTTGAGAGGACGACTACGGCAGTCGAGTAGAATTTTGAGCATTCGAGAACTTATGTCATCACCTCCTATCGCTGTAGTCAGAGCGAGTCAGAGCCGTAGTCCGTCTGTTTACAACGGCAGAACAGGGGTTTTGACGTTGTGAGCGCTACACCAACTGCAGCAAGTAGCCGGTCTAAGTGTTGCTAGGTGATAGTGGAGCCCGTTGGAATCTTTCCCTGGCGCCGTAGCCGTCGCTAAAACACCGCTGCTTAAAGTCCCTATTGTCCTCCCACAGAACTCCTTCTTTAAGCTGATGATGGGCGACAACAAGTCAGAGAAGTTCTTCAAGGTTCTTCACGACAGAATGAAAGAAGCTCAGACGGACATTAAAACCACAGTGTCTGTAAACGTGGGAGAGATGACACAAAAGGCCAGTGAGAAGGAGCTGGAGACCGGTCAGTCAATTACTATCTTGTGTACTCATTTAAAAAAAAATCTAATAATTTTTTTTAGGAGGATATTTTTTTGGCATTTTTATGCTTTATTAAGAGACAGAGTTGAAATGGGGCAGAGAGGGGAGTGACGACTGTGGGCTGGAATCGAACCCGGGTCCGCTGCTGGCCGAGGCCCATGGAGGGGACGCCTTACCAACTGAGCTAAGGGCGCCCCCGTGTACTAATTTTATTGTAGTCTCTAAATGTATTATTTTTATTTTGAATTAACATCTTTAAAAACCTGCCTGACAATTCTGATATTGTAATAGTTTAGTTGTGTAACATTTGTTTTAAATGTAATGTTTGTTTCTTTCAAACTGTGGATATTTTGGGGTATTTCATGGGGTTTTATAGGATCTACAAAAATAAGATTTTAGGCTTCAGCATTTTTCATTTTCGGACAATGATTGTGTGAAATTGACACGTTAATTTATTATTTTATTGTTCACACATTCTCACAAATGTCCATATTTCTGCATATTTTGTACCAAGACCTAGTGCCGCCATCTTGAAAGTGTCATAGTTGGAATGTCATCAGGTGCATTGTTTAAAATGTAGAATTGTTCTTGTCCTTGGAGGCCACTGTAGCTTCTGTTATTATTCTAAAGGGGTGGGGTTACCCAGGGAGCGTTGCATTCTAGAACTTTCTTGATGATGTCATATTACACACTGCACCTTTAAGTAAAAAAAATATTGATAACAATGAGTAAATAAAATGTGATAAATTTTTTTTTATTCATAATTAAAAAAAATATTTTCACAATTCAATTCAATTCCAAATTAAAAAGGGTATTTGAATTTTCTTTTAAATAAAAAAAAAATAAAAAAATTTAAATGTTCTGTTTCCTTCTCAAAATCTTTTTTCTTAAATCTCAAACTCTAACATAAATACATCCAGAAAGTATATAGTAGTAAATACCTCCATGTTTTTCCCCCCATAGTGCTCCCTGCTGCGTCTGGCCTCCCCTTGCTGGTAGCGGGAGTGTCTATAGCGTCTATCTGGAGCCTCTGTCCTCCCAAAAAATGTATAAAATAGAATAAAAGATATAAATTCATAAAAAATAAAGAGTAGAAAAAGTTTGTTAAAAATAATCCTTTAAGTCAGTGATAAATACATCCAAAATTAAATCAAAAGGATTAAACCCCCCCAACAAGTTCAATCCATCCATAATGAAAGATAAAAATATTTAAAAAAGATAAATAAAAAAAAAGTTAAAAAAAAAAATTAAATACATCATAATAATGGGGGGTGCCTTTAGCTCAGTTGGTAGGGCGTCCCCCTCCCGGGCCGGGCCCAGCAGCAGACCCGGGTTCGATTCCCACCCGTGGTCGTTCTCTGCATGTCACTCCCCTCTCTGCCCCATTTCACCTCTGTCTCTCAACACTGTCAATAAAAGCATAAAAATGTCCAAAAAATATCTTAAAAAAAAAAAATTAATCATAGTAGTAAATACCTCCATGTTTTGCCCCCCCTAGTGCTCCCTGCTGTGTCCGGCCTCCCCTTGCTGGTAGCGGGCACGTCTATGGCGTCGATCGCGCCCTCTGGAGCCTCTGTGGTGCCCGTGGCTCCAGCAGCCGCCGAGGAGAGGGAGGTGGAGACAGAGATGGGCCCAGCCGTGATCATCATGAAACCCATCCTCAGGTTCCTCCAGCTGCTCTGTGAGAACCACAACCACGACCTACAGGTTAGACTATACTCAACGATAAGACTGAAAAATTCAATACATTTGATCATCATCATCATCATCATCATCATCAACCTTTATTTAAACAGGCAAACATTGCTAAGAAACAATGTCTTATTTAAGCAATGGCCTGGTGATCAAATAAAATCAAAAATAAATCACACGTGTAAATACAACCATGACCTACAGGTGAGCTGCTATCTTCTGACCAATAGATCAAATCAAATCAAATCAGTTTTATTTGTATAGCCCAAAATCACAAATACATTTCTCTCAGTGGGCTTTACATTCCATACAATATGATATATGATACAATATGACACCCTGCCCTTACACCCTTAGCTCGGCTGAGAAAAAACTCCCAGTAAAAACCCTTTACCGGGAATAAAAAAAAATTGAAGAAATCTCAGAGAGAGTCAACAGAGTAAGGGATCCCTCTCCCAGGACGGACATGCTGCAATAGATGTCATAAGTAGAGAAAATCACGAATAGGTGGTTAAACAATACTTACTAATAGGACTGGAAAATTAAAGATAAAGTCAGTGATTCCAGAGAATTCTTAGTTTACACAGTTTACAGAGCCTGGGCTGATTTTTTTTTTCAGTGCACACACACAATACAGACATTTAGCAGAGTTTAGCAGTTTGTCTAAAAGCATTCTCCAGAGTCAATCGGGTGGCATTTTTAAAGATGGAGTCAGTGATTCTGGAGAACACTTGTTGTCAAAATTCAGTGAATATCTCCTCATGATCCGCTACCTGTCTGTACTGTGTGTGAACTGGGAAAAAAACATTGTTACTGTAATACACAGCCTAGCCTCTGTAAACGGGACTGTTGCTAGCTACAGGCTGTGAGAACCACAACCACGACCTACAGGTTAGACTATACTCAACGATAAGACTGAAACATTCTTTAAAAAGAAATAAAGAAAACACTGACATTAGAATAATTCTTAATTGTATTTACACATTTTCAGAAATGTTCGATTAAAAATGCAAATGTGCAAATATCTACTGTAAGTAATTATGTGTACATTTTCCACTCTTTAAAAACAAAAGTCTAGATGTTGGATAAAGCCAGAGTTAAAATCTTTATTTAATTTTTACAACATATATTACATCAACTTAAATGTGAAACTGTAAACGCCAGTAAAAAAAATATTATTTGAGCCACCAGAGTTTGCAGTGTGAATGTAGCCATAGATACCGATTAGATAAGATGAGTATTAAGCCGAATATTTACTTATTTTTTTTAACTTTTCTATGCTTTTGTTTGCAGACTCCTGTTGATGCATTTTTAATATTGTATTGTTGTTGCATATTTGAAGTAAATCATTAATTAATTAATTAATTAATTCATTCATTCATTCATTCATTCATTCATTATATTTCTATGCTTTTTTTTTCAGAACTTCCTGCGTTGCCAGAACAACAAGACGAACTACAACCTGGTGTGTGAGACGCTTCAGTTCCTGGACATCATGTGTGGGAGCACCACGGGCGGGCTGGGTCTGCTGGGGCTCTACATCAACGAATCAAACGTCCACCTCATCACTCAGACGCTGGAGACGCTAACCGAGTACTGCCAGGGGCCCTGCCAGGAGAACCAGGTTAGTACACTCACTCACTCACTCATCACTCACTCACATCACTCACTCACTCACTCACTCACTCACTCACATCACTCACTCACCGAGTACTGCCAGGGGCCCTGCCAGGAGAACCAGGTTAGTACACTCACTCACTCACTCACTCACTCACTCACCGAGTACTGCCAGGGCCCTGCCAGGAGAACCAGTTAGTACACTCACTCACCACTCACTCACTCACTCACTCACTCACTCACTCACTCACTCACTCACTCACTCACTCACTCACTCACTCACTCACTCACTCACCTCACTCACTCACTCACTCACTCACTCACTCACTCACTCACTCACCGAGTACTGCCAGGGGCCCTGCAGGAGAACCAGGTTGGGACAATTTTTTCTCTTAGGTACTTAATTTTTTTTAATCCCGGTAAAGGGTTTTTACTGGGAGTTTTTTCTCAGCCGAGTTAAGGTGTAAGGGCAGGGTGTCATATTGTATCATATATCATATTGTATGAAATGTAAAGCCCACTGAGGGGCTGTGATTTTGGGCTATACAAATAAAACTGATTTGATTTGAGTACATAGCCAGACAGACAGACAGACGGACGGACGGACGCACACTCACTCACTCACTCACTCACTCACTCACTCACTCACTCACTCACTCACTCACTCACTCACTCACTCACTCACTCACTCACTCACTCACTCACTCACTCACTCACTCACTCACTCACTCACTCACTCACTCACTCACTCACACACACAGTCCTTTTAATCCTTAATAGTCGATAAGGAATCGAATATTTTAGTCCAGTTTTAGAGAGACTTTTTGTTTGGCTTGTAACAGATTTTCATCTTTGTGTGTGTGTGTGTGTGTGTCTGTGTGTGTGCGCGTGTGTGTGTGTGTGTGTGTGTGTGTGTGTGTGTGTGTGTGTGTGTGTGTGTGTGTGTTGCAGACGTGCATAGTGACCCACGAGTGCAACGGCATCGACATCATCACGGCTCTGATCCTGAATGACATCAGTCCTCTGTGTCGCTACCAGATGGAGATGGTGCTACAACTCAAGGTACCTGTGTGTGTGTGTGTGTGTGTGTGTGTGTGTTGTTGTGTGTGTGTGTGTGTGTGTGTGTGGTGTGTGTGTGTGTGTGTGTGTGTGTGTGTGTGTGTGTGTGTGTGTGTGTGTGCGTGTGTGTGTGTGTGTGTCTGTGTGTGTGTGTCAATAATCAATAGATCAATAATTATATCAAGAATCATTTCATCAATATATGTTTATATTATTTATTTACTAATTGAAATATTTATTATTTTTATCAAAATATCTGGGGGCGCTCGTGGTGTAGTGGTTAGAGCGTCCCCTTAGAGGCTCAGTCCTTTTCACGGTCGTTCTCTGCATGTCTTTCCCCCTCTTTGCCCCATTTCAACTCTGTCTCTCCTATATCTGTCTAATAAAGAAAAAATAATCTTAAAAAAAATTATTAAAATATCTTTAGATTTCAGCTAAAGTCACAGCACCAAGATGTAAGGGACATATATCATCCACCATCGTAGGTCCATTTAACTCTTTTGATTTTCTGTTCACCTTTTTGTTTTGTTTTTCTTCTTCTTGTTTCCAGGACAACGCATCCAAGCTGCTATTGGCTCTGATGGAGAGTCGTCATGACAGCGAGAACGCAGAGAGAATCCTGTTCAACCTGCGACCAAGAGAACTGGTCAGTAACAGCAGTCTTTAAAAACATCTTTAAAGGTCCTGTGAGGAACTTTCAGCTTTTGTTAAGTCTTGCGCCCCCTTTGGATAAAAGCGGTAGTGTTTTTACTATGCCAGCTATTGTTCCTGGGTGAGCGTATACCCATGACAAAGGCATTAAGAAAAACTATATACAAATAGCAATCTTTGCACTGATGGTCTCGTTTGCTGTTACATGTGATTTATGATCATCAGAGGAAAATTTTGATTGTTTCAGAAATATTTAAAAGTTCCTCGTAGCACCTTTAAAAAACTTAAATTTTTTGCATCTCGCTACCAAAAATTAGTTGCTAATTTTACCCAGTTATATACTATTTGTGCCTTAAACTAAACCAAAAACAATGCGTTTTCGTAACTTTTTTAAGTGTAGAAAAATTACTTTTAAGACGTTTCTCTACAAAAATAATTTACTTTTGATATTTTAACTATATTCTCCTGATAATGCTTTTGTATTTTCGTGTGTCTGTCCGTGTGCAGGTGGAGGTGATAAAGAAAGCGTACCAACAGGACACAGAGTATGAGGGCGATGACGTTTCTCCCCGTGAAGTCGGACACAACATCTACATCCTGGCTCAACAGGTGACTAAATCCCTGGCTCCTCATTGGCTGATTCCATACATTATTGATCATGATGAAGTACTAGGGCCATCTTGAGGGGAAAAATTTAAATTACGAAAATAAAGTCTTGTTTTTTTTAGCTTAATATTACAAGCATAAAGTCATAATTTTACAACACCATAGTTGGAATATTAGAAAATAAAACATTATTCAGCTAAATATATTAACGTATAACCTACAAATACTGACGTAGTTGTGCCAAAAGATGAAGTATTTCATTATTTGTATTTAATTACATTTTTTCAGCTGGCCAGACACAACAAGGCTCTCCAGAATCTCCTGAAACCTCCAAAGAGCGGCAAAGAGGGAGAAGAGGGCATCTCCTCCATGGTAAACTAGAATATCTATAAATACAGTATATAACATAACTAATATCTGCAAAGATGCTGGATCAAACATTATGCTAATGATGATGATGATGTGTGTGTGTGTGTGTGTGTGTGTGTGTGTGTGCGTTTGTATTTTCTGCTCTGTGTTTGCGTGTGTGTCTGTCTCTCTGTGTCTGTGTGTCTGTCTCTCTATCTCTGTGTCTGTGTGTCTGTCTCTTTCTGTGTCTGTCTCTCTCTCCGTGTCTGCCTGTCCCTCTCTCTGTCTCTCTCTCTCTCTCTCTCTCTCTCTCTCTCTCTCTCTGTCTCTCTCTCTCTCTCTCTCTCTCTCTCTCTCTCTCTCTCTCTCTCTCTCTCTCTCTCTCTCTCTCTCTCTCTCTCTCTCTTCTCTCTCTCTCTCTCTCTCTCTCTCTGTCTCTAGTTGAACCTGAACAACAGACCTCTCTCTCAGATGTTGAAGTCTTCAGCTCCGACAGTGGAAGTGGAACAGGATCCTCTGGAGTATTATGACCTGCTCACCTCACAGATAGAGGTAATAATAATAATGGATTGGATTTATATAGCGCTTCTCAAGGCACTCAAAGCTCTTTACAGGGTTCCAGGTTCCATTCATTCACACACAGGTGGTGGTAAACTACGAGAGTAGCCACAGCTGCCCTGGGGCAGACAAACACAAACACTATTTCTACTTATTTTTTTCACAATATATTTATTGTAGTTTTTTTATACACAACACACAACAACAAGCAAACACCTGCACAATCACAACATAGAAAAAAATTAAACTTAATAAAAATAAAACGAAAAATTAATAAAAAAAAGGGGCGCCCACACACACACACACACACAGAGACACCCACACATGCACACAAACACACACAGACTGACAGACTGACACACACACA
>CM047511.1:31956895-31961895 GCA_026122265.1 Ammodytes dubius | reverse complement strand
TGGGACCTCCAGAAGAGAACTGGAAGGAGCTCTGTAACATCGGCTTGTTCATAGATGGCAGCAGCAGTAGAAGCATGAATAATGAGGACCAGGAGCTCCACACCACCACCACCCAGCCCAAAGCCAACAAGACTCCCAGCCAAGAGGTGGGGCAGCCGGGGGAAATGATCCACCAACACATGGGGGACGTCAGCCGCAGATCATGAAGGTAAAGGCGCTACAGAGGAGCTCCTGAACCCACCACAAGGAGAGGTGGAAGAGCTCACACACGAGGCTGGAAATCAAGAGGCCGAAAAAAGCACCAGAAGAGGAGTGTGAGCTGTTAGCTAAAGCCTCCCTACAGCCAGAAGAAGAGGCTGAAGAAATATCTATGGAGGCCAAGGAACTACCCAAAGAGCCCCTAAGACTTTCTCTACCCGACATGCCACAAGAGCTGGACAAGCCAACGAAGGAGAGGAGCCTGAAGCCCAAACGAGAGGTCTATGAGCCACGCCCAAATAAGCTCCTGGCATACGATGGACACACGTACTTCAACCCCTTCCTTTTCCCACACTGGGAGAACGTGTCGGATGAAGAGTCCTCAAATTCATCTCAGGAGACAAATAAGAGACGCCCAGAGGATGTGGAGGAGATAAAAGAACCAGAAGAGCCCACAAAGCAGCCGGGAGAGCCCACAAAGCAGCCGGGAGAGCCACAAAGCAGCCGGGAGAGCCCATGAGGAAGCCTTCTCTCTGGACACGATTTAAGAAATGTCTCACGCCTCACTGCCGCCGCAAACACAAGCACCCCGACCATAGACACACAGAGACACACACAGACAACGGAATAACACAACAGCTGAATCAGTCTAGAGCAGGAGTGTTTCTCAAACTGTTTAAGACCAAGGAACACAAGACAAAGGAGAACTTAGATAACACACCGGGTAAAATAAGGAGAACGCACTATAACTTTCAGCCCGGTGTTGGTTGGACTGAAACCTACACCTGGGACTCAATATGAATATTACGAGGGGGACGCAAAACATAATGGATAGAGCGTGTTCCATATCAGCTCCGGCTTTCGTTGCAGTGGTCGCGGGTTCTAATCCGACCGTGGACCTTTACTGCAGGTCATCCCCCTCTCTCTTCTCTCTCTCTCTCTCTCTCTCTCTCTCTCTCTCTCTCTCTCTCTCTCTCTCTCTATCTCCCATTTCAACTCTGTACTATCTAATAAATCTTGAAAATGCCCCAAAAAATCACATTAAAAAAAATAAAAAAACTTGCGAGGGCACGCTATAAAAAATAATTCTCGTCTTGACCCTAGGGGGGTTCTGTAGTTGTGTGTCTGGGCATTTCATGTTCCTCCGTGTGTTCGTGGCAGTCCGTTTCCTCCCACAAAAAAAAATCAAAAAACTATTTCAATAAAATCTCTAAATATACATATTTTCTCAATAGTTTTCTTTCTGTAAAGAATTAAGAGTTTTCTTTATATTGTTCTTCATTGTATTATAGTGTGGTATACTGTAATAAAACTACCTAACAATTAAGCATCAAAAAAGTGGTAAGATTAGCTGAGATTTCTACAACTGTAACTTGATAACTTAAGTAAGTCAATTTAGTCAATTGTACACATGGCACATTGAAATTTGTCATTTTGCATTTCCCCTTTCAAGTTTTCCACTTCGGTGGGGGTCCTCACACAGGGTCAGCCATAGTATAGCGCCTTGGATTAAGTGCCTTGCTCAAGGACACAATGGTAGAGATGGTGGGCAACGTAGATGTAATAGCAGGCACTACTAGTTTTACTACCAACACCCTCCTGTCTGGTGCCGGGGATCCAACCAGAGACCTCATGGTTACTGGGAGGAACCAGAGACCTCATGGTTACTGGGAGGAACGAGAGACCTTATGGTTACTGGGAGGAGGAACCAGAGACCTCATGGTTACTGGGAGGAGGAACTAGAGACCTCATGGTTACTGGGAGGAGGAACCAGAGACCTCATGGTTACTGGGAGGAGGAACCAGAGACCTCATTGTTACTAGTGGTCCCCTCTTAACTCTTGGCCATCCTACCACCTATACAATTGCTTCTTCGTTAATAAGGTTAAAGTAAACTAACAGTCATTTACTGTATAAATAAATAAACATGAAGCCAATGTGTCTCTTTGAGCGATGTCATTCCAACCAAATACTGTTTAGGCTTCAACACACAGACACAAGCTTCTGGCATGTCAACCATTCACAAACATAAAGACACATCTTAAAGGTATTATTATGTTTCTTAAAATTGCTCCAGGATTTACAGCCGGGGCCGAACATGAGCCTGTGAGTCTCTGTAAGTCTCTCTGCTGTGTTTGGATGTTGTAGCCATAAGCAAAGACAATACTAGAGGTGTGAGTCTTTACTGGCCTCACCACTCGATTTCAAAGCGATTCTCGATGCATTTGAAATGTGTAACATGCTGTTCTATACTATATGTCTCTATCACTTTTTGTGTCACTATTTAAAACGACAATATTCAAGCCATGTATTTCTTTCTGATAAGTGACAACTATTCTACTGGGTTTTGATTCAATTCTGATTAAATTAAAAGGTCTCATGTAACCCTGGGTTACACAAGGGTAAAGACAACGGTAGCTAAAGGTTAACGAGACATCATGTCAAAAATCGTACGAGACCAGAATTAATCTTTAAACACCATTTGAGCAGCAGTTGAGTAGTTAGCTCAGACAGCCTCAGGAGAAAAAATTAACTCTTTCAAGATACCGGGTGTGTATTTTAGCTGCTTCCCTGCGCTACTCTTATGTAATATTTTTTGGAAATCCTTTAAAGCATAGAGCAACAGCTGATCTGAATTTTCTTTGAAAAGGCTACCGGTCAGAGGTGGAGACAGCACAGGACTAGATGTTCTGTCTGCTGTGTGTGTGTGTGTGTGTGTGTGTGTGTGTGTGTGTGTGTGTGTGTGTGTGTGTGTGTGTGTGTGTGTGTGTGTGTGTGTGTGTGTGTGTGTGTGTGTGTGTGTGTGTGTGTGTGTGTGTGTGTGTGTGTGTGTGTGTGTGTGTGTGTGTGTGGATGTTCTCCTGTCTGCGTGGAGCTGCAGCTAAAGTACATGAGAGTAAAAATAACTTCATGGACAAGCTGAAGACTCCTGGGTAATCCCACAGAATCTATCGGTACACAGAGAGAGGAAATATCACTCTGTCTAAATCTGTGTATGTATGTGTGTGTGTGTGTGTGTGTGTGTGTGTGTGTTTGTGTCTGAGAGAGAGACAGAGAGTGTGTGTGTGTGTGTGTGTGTGTGTGTGTGTGTGTGTGTGTGTGTGTGTGTGTGTGTGTGTGTGTGTGTGTGTGTGTGTGTGTGTGTGTGTGTGTGTGTGTGTGTGTGTGTGTGTGTGTTTGAAATACCATCAATTGCGTTTGTCATTGCCTCATTTATAACGTGTGATTGACTGACGGGGGCTTACAGGGAGTGAGAGAGAGGGAGAGTGCTAATGGGATGCCAAAGGTACAGTGTGTAATATTGGAGTATTTAGCGCATCTATTAGTGAGATTCTAGATGTCAACGCTGCCTTGCTAACGGAATTTACAGAAGCTACGGTGGCCTTCAAGGACAAGCAGCTATAGTTACTAAAGATGGCATCATCCACCACTGCCTCAAGTCTTTCCACAATATCAAGTGATGAGGTGAAGATGTATTTAGTTATTTATTCTATAGTACTTCTTCTTCTTGGTCTTCCAACAGGTGCATTTCCCCAGGACGTCTGCTTTCAGTAAAATGAGGTTAGAGCCCGTTGTCTGCCTCATGACGATAACAAAGATTCATTGCATGTGTTGTGAATCTTAGAACACTAACGTTAGAACCCACACAAATTCAAAAGTGTACATTAGATTTAGGTGTTTATTTGTCTAAACCTGGTGTTTTACATTGCATTACATGTCATTTAGCAGACACTTTTTTTTGGAAACTTTTATTTTAGTGGTTTTATAGTTTTATACATATGGACAAAAAAAAAACAGAATAAGTAAACACATACAATACATACACAACACCCAACACCCTCCCCCTCCCCTCTCTCCCTTCCTCCCTCCCTCACATAAACAGACAAGGAATACAGAAAAAAAACTGAAATAACTAAGACAAAATGATTAAGAAAATAAGCTATAAATACACAAAGCTAAAACAAAAACAAAACTGGAGCAAACCTCACACCTTTCGGTTCCCTAAGTGCCTCAGCACTGGGCCCCAAGTTAGCAGACGCTTTTATCCAAAGTGACTTACAACTGGAGCACACATTCATACACCGAGCTAACTATCAAGTTAACTATCAGGAGACATTTAGGGTTCAGTGTCTCTTTGCTCAGGGACACTTGGACATGTGAAGGGGAGACGGGGGATCGAACCACCAACCTTGTAGTTGTGGGTCGACCGCCCTACACACTGAGCTACACGACCTTTCTTCCTATCCTGGTCTTCTTCCCATTGTGCTCTGAACGGGTATATCCTCAGAATACCCCAGAGTTATATTATAGCCAAGAATACCCCACACAGGGCGCTCCGGTGGTGTAGTGGATAGAGCGCGTACCATATTGGCTCCGGCCTTCGTTGCAGTGGTCGCGAGTTCAAATCCGACCCGTGGGACTTTACTGCAGGTCATCCCCCCCCCCCTCTCTCTCTCTCTCTCACTCTCTCTCTCTCTCTGTCTCCCCATTTCAACTCTGTACTGTCTAATAAAGCTTGAAAATGCCAAAAAAAAATCTTAAAAAAGAATACCCCCCACACAGTTCCAGCTCATTGTTATAGTTGTGACCTATAAAGGCTGTGTGAGGACGTTTACCACAGGCATCTGGGGCAGAGGGAGCTGGAGAATGGAGGCTTATCATCGGATCACTTCATTTGGAAACGGCACAATGACATCAGCGACGATGGACTGAGCTGCTAAAGAACCCGCCATAAAACTGGACTTTATATTTAACTCGTTCAGAACCCACACAGATGGCTGTGTTGTTGAAAAGCCCTACTAA
>CM047511.1:31936895-31946895 GCA_026122265.1 Ammodytes dubius | reverse complement strand
TTCTATGTATCAACACTTGCATATCTGTACACCATACCAATACACATAGATACACACAAACGTACACACGAACACTTGCATAACTGTACAGCATACCACAATAATAAAGTTCAGACTTTTCTTAAAGGTGCTACGAGGAACTTTTAAATATTTCAGAAACAGTCTAATTTTTTCCTCTGATGATCATAAATTACATGTAACAGCAAACGAGACCGTCAGTTCAAAGAATGCTATTTTTATATAGTTTTTCTTAATGCCTTTGTCATGGGTATACGCTCACCCAGGAACAACAGCTGGCGTGGTAAAAACACTACTGCTGACGACCTTAGTAATTTCACTTCTTCCCACTCCTTTTCTAACATGTTGTTACAGTTATCAAGTGTCATTCATGTATCTAATTACGCTTTCTATTTTGTGTAACATCATTATTTTCTGTATGATAATTTCTGTTTTCTTTTACATGTTCGAAATAAATGTAAATCAATCAATCAATCAATCAATCAATCAATCAATCAATCAATCAATCAATCAATCAATCAATCAATCAATCAATCAATCAATCAATCAATCAGATTTAGATAGTAATGCACAAAGCTTATGTTGTGCAAAGGGCCTTATTGTTTTGTATATTGTTTCTCAGGGTAAATTCATCAGGATTCATTTTGGGCCCAAAGGAAAGCTGGCGTCTGCTGACATCGAAATCTGTGAGTCACAGTTCCTCAAACAGTCAGCACTAGTTTGAATTTATCTCTCTTCATGTATGATGGCCATATTTAGTAAGTTTATGAAAAGATCCACAATTTCGTTCTGGAAACTGTCAAAACATGTGTTGTAAAATAATTTTCTTTTTACTTCACATTTTTATCATGCCTTAACCCTTTTTTTAATACATTTTGAATATAATATTTCCACTGGGATCACCTACTATTGACATTGAAGTTTTTCTAAATCCAATATCATCAAACGTTTGACATAACTCCTTGTAGTTTTTGAGATACATGCGTTTGTAAAATGACTACATACAAGCAAATCCTTCTCTATTCCATTCTATTCATTTGGTATTTCTGTTTGGTTTACACAGTGGGATAGAGTCTCATGGAAATAGGTTAAAGTCATATTTTACATTCGCTTTTCTAATGTGTATTCTCTACTCAATGTATTTTAATCTTGATGTATTTCATGCCCCTTGTAAAGCACTTTGAGTGGCCTTGTGTCTGAATTGTGCTATAGAAATAACCTTGCCTTGACTGACTTGCCTAGATGTTTTTTTATGAAGTAGTATTACAGAACTACAATACTCTAGATTATTTATTTCTGTGTGTTTTCTCTCAGATCTGCTGGAAAAGTCCAGAGTTGTGTTCCAGCAGTCTGAGGAGAGGAGCTACCACATCTACTATCAGATCATGTCCAGCCAGAAGCCAGAACTGCAAGGTAAGAATAAAAATTGATAGCATTTCCATATAGCGCTTTTTTCGCAAAAATAAGGTTTGGAAAAGAGTCAGGTGTGATCATCCCGATGGTCCCACAGCCCTGTGTTCCAGAAATAAGGTTGAGGCATCACTGGGTGGTTAGGGTTAGGGTCAAGACCCATTTTTACTCGCTGGCTTTCGACCCAGTGTGAGACTTTTGATGTTTTGATGTTATTTTATTGTACCTTATTTTTGTTATTTTAGATATATTTTTTTTACCTTAGCTTTATTAATTTTTTTAATCTATTTTTATTGTACCTTATTTACTTATTTGTATTGTACCTTATTTTTACTTATTTTTATTGTACCTTATTTTACTTATTTTTATTGTACCTTATTTTAGGCCTGTACAGCACTTTGTCTCTGCTCTGGTTTGATGAAAGCGCTTTATAAATAAAGTTGGATTGGATTGGATTGGAGGGTAAGGGGACAGGGAGATAGCCTATGGTGCTCGCTTTACCCACTAAGCGAAGCAGCGCCCCATAAACTTTACTAATATTGGTTGTGCATTACAACAGTTAGGGGTCGGTCTGGGATGAGTAGTCAGAAGAACACACATACACACTATAATACAATGGACACCAATACGAAAAAAAAATGTTAATACTTTACAAAAATAGAACTATTGAGAAATATTTATATTTTGAGATTTTATTGAAATTTTCTTGTTAATCAAGTCCGATAGTTTTTTTTTTGTGGGAGGAAACCGGAGTACCCGGAGGAAACCCACACAGACACGGTGGAACATACAAAGCCCTGACACATAGAAACCAGTTTGTGTGTGTGTGTGTGTGTGAGTGTGTGTGTGTGTGTGTGTGTGTGTGTGTGTGTGTGTGTGTGTGTGTGTGTGTGTTTGTGTGTTTGCGTGTTTGCGTGTGTGTGTTGTGTGTGTGTGTGTGTGTGTGTGTGTGTGTGTGTGTGTGTGTGTGTGTGTGTGTGTGTGTGTGTGTGTGTGTGTGTGTGTGTGTGTGTGTGTGTGTGTGTGTGTGTGTGTGTGTGTGTGTGTGTGTGTGTGTGTGTGTGTGTGTGTGTGTGTGTGTGTGTGAGGACTAAATGCTGAACCTCCGCTCTGCCCTGTTGACTGATACAGCTTGTGTGTTATTAAGCTGTCTGTTAGTGTGATGCCTGGTCAGTCTTATGAAATTGATGCAAATGTTTCGTTTTTCATTTTTAAATTGAAGGTAAGGGTCTATAAAACAATCTTCTTAAATGACCACAATCGAAATCTCAAACTCTTCATTTTCAACAACAACAACAAAATACTCGAACCAAAGTTATAGTTACACAGCCCCGGAAAAAATAATAAAGAGACCAGTCTGGATTTTTCTTAAATCTTTATCTCTACATTACTTTTTGAAAACGCTCTAAATGACAATATTTTTTTTTTGTGAATTTGGTAGAAATGTTGTTAGTCAGTAGTTCGTATTATAAAATCCAAAATGTTCATTCTACTCAAACATATGCCTCTAAAGAGTAAAACGAGAGACACTGAACATTTGGAGTGGTCTCTTCATTTTTTCCGGAGCTGTAGACCTTCAATTTAAAAGTAAAAACCAAAACTTTTGCATCAACCTGAACTTCAAACATTAACTCACCTATGACCTAAGACCATATACAATCATATCTGGTACAAATGTGTATGGCTCTCTGTCTTTCAAGCTGGGGTGTTTATACTTACGCCGGTAGTGAGGGGTCAAAAACTTCTTAAATCTCCTCCACAGAGAAGGCTTCCTCATGGGCTCTCCCGGCTGCTTTGTGGGCTCTTCTGGTTCTTTTATCTCCTCCACATCCTCTGGTCGTCTCCTATTTGTCTCCTGAGATGATGAATTTGAGGACTCCTCTTCATCCGACACGTTCTCCCAGTGTGGGAAAAGGAAAGGGTTGAAGTAGGTTTGTCCATCGTATGCCAGGAGCTTCTTCGGTCGTGGCTCATAGACCTCTCGTTTGGGCTTCAGGCTCCTCTCCTTCGTTGGCTTGTCCAGCTCTTGTGGCAGTTCGTCCCATTCCGGGTAGAGAATGTCGGGTAGAGAAAGTCTCAGGGGCTCTTTGGGTAGTTCCTTGGCCTCCATCGATGTCTTTTCAGCCTCTTCTTCTGGCTGTATGGAGGCTTTAGCTAACAGCACACACTCCTCTTCTGGTGCCTTTTCATCCTCTTGATCTTTAGCCTCTAGTGTGGGCTCTTCCACTTCTCCTTTTGGTGGGTTAATGACCTCCTCTGTTTGGACCTCAACTTGGACCTTCTCTGTTTGGTCTGTGATGCCTCCAGAAGCCGACAGCTCAAACATCTCTGAAACACCAGAGTCTGAGCTCAGTGAAGACACTTCTGTGAAGTCTGAGGAGGTGATGGAGGAGAAGGTTGAGGAGACTGAGCTCCAGTCAATCTCCTCATCAGTCTCTGGCTCTTCTTCCTCTTCCTCCTGGATCTCCTCGCTTTCCCTTTGGGCCACTTCTGCTGGTTCCTCTTCCTCTGTTTGTGCTTGCTTTGTTTCCAGCGGTGACTTTCCCATCTCAATATTTCCAGCCTCTTTTATAGGCTCTTCCACCTCTCCTTGTGGTGGGTTAATGACCTCCTCTGTAGGCTCCTGGACCTTCTCTGTTTGGTCCGTGATGCCTCCAGAAGCTGACAGCTCAAACATCTCTGCTGGTGTCTTCTCGCTCTCCTGTTTGGGCTTCAGGCTCTGCTCTCTGGGCCTGTGGAGCTCCTCTGTCTGCTTCTCCCACTCCGGGTAGAGGAAAAGTCTCGGAGGCTTCTTAGGTGGTTGTTTGACCTCCTGTGGTAGTATTTCAGCCTGTTCTTCTGGCTGTAGGGAGGCTTCTGCAATCAGCCCACTCTCCTCTTCTGGTGTCTTTTCAGCTTTTTGATCTTCAGCCTCGTGTGAAGGCTCTTCCACCTCCCCTTGTGGTGGGCTAAGGAGCTCCTCTGTAGGCTCCTGGACCTTCTCGGTTTGGTCTTCAACCTCCTCTAGAACATCTGAGTCCGTGATGCCTCCAGAAGTGTTTAAAACCTGAAGAAACTTGGAGGCTTTGCTTTGGAGCTCGTACATTTCGAGCTTCATTGCTTCCATCTCGTCCTTCAAAGCCTGATTCCTTCTCCTCAGGTTCTCGTTCTTAGCCACTACGTTCCTGGAGGCCCTTCTCTCCTTGACCTTCATATCCTCCATCTCCTGTATCTTCTCCTTGAGGGCTTTATCTCCCGCTTTAGGCTTTTCCACCAGCTTCACGTCTTCAGCCTTTACCTCCATGATCTGCGGCTGACTTTGCTCCGGCTCTTTCTCGTGGCTGTCGGGCTCCACATGTTCAGGTCCAACGGAGGAAAGGCTCGTAGTCCACTGTGTCTGGAGCTCCTGCACCTCCTCCTCCAGCTTCAGCCTCAGACTCTGCTCCTCCTTCAGTCTCTGCCCAGCGTCTGGAGGTCGGACCTGCAGACGGATATGACTTGTTCAGCCTCCATCCGCTTCTCCCTCTCCTCACCCAGTCTGGAATAAGCCGCTTGGAGGCTCTCGGTAAGACTCTCCACGATGGAGGCTGTAGTGGCCAGTTTTTAACCTTAGTTCTTAAACTTTTCACCGTACAGGGGATCGCTCGCTGGACTCGCACACTCTGTTCAATTACACTCAAGAGTCTTGTTGCTTCTTTTCAGATGATTTATTTTCTCTTATCACAGAACATTTAATTCGGCTTATTGAGTGTGAGCGTGAGGTTTAAGCAGTCTCGATTCCCCCTGTTCCACCATGTCTATGGCTCATTTCCTCCTTCTTAACCTGGCTGCTTGGTGACCCAACCCACTCTATGCCGGCTGCCTCTAATTAGGCTATACCGCCGATTAATCCAAAATAAATCTAATATTTAAACAAATAAGAATAAAACATAAACATCCCTTAAATCAAATAGGAATTAATTCAATATAATAATAGATTTTAAACTAACATAAAATATGGCTCTAACACTCCCTCCCCTAATTGCTCATTATCTAGCAATTACATAAACAACAAATAGAGCCAATATTAAGACAATCATTAACATTGTTCTTCTTGTCAGTCCATATAGACTTAAGTTCAGAGTTCAATCAACAGTTCATTTTATCCTGCTACTCTTCTGCTTCCAGGAGCAGACAGAGTTTGTTGAGAGGGGTTTGTAAGGCACTAGGTTTTGTCTTGACTAGTCCTTTACTTCCTGGCAGGGTCTCTGATTTGGAAGTTCTTTTTCCTTTTTTTTCTTTTTCTCTCTCTTCTCCTCTTCGTAATTCTTACAGGCATTGCTGATCTTTTCATCCTTCCTCTTGCTCTGATGATGCCTGTATCCATGATTGGATCCATTTTCGATGTATGGCTATTTTGCCTGCAGCGTTTTCCTCTTTTAAGCAGTGTGATATCCTGTTCAATGTGTTGCTGTTGTTCAAATGCCAATATGGCTCTTTCAGCAGTGTCTATATCCTCAACTGTCACATTAGTGCTCAATGCAGCCTTCAGGTTTGCAGCATGTCCCTTTAATGTTCCTCCACTAATACTCAGTTGCTTTCCAGTACTTGCCATATTCCTCTTTTGAGTGATCTTCAGGAGCAAACTTTCTTTATCACTTTCCACTTCCTTGTTGTAGTCATTTGGTATGAGGACATCCTTATTTCTGACTGTCAAAGGTACGTGACAGTGATTATCCTTTATTGTAGCTCCGCTTGATACCAGTTGTGTGCATTTTTGGTCTTCAGCTGGCATTAATTGTTCAATTGAGATGCGGTTGACTGATGCTAATGGTCTTTCAAATCCATCCACTGCTGCAGGTGAGTTGGGTGGTCCATTCACCACCCATCCTAAGAGAGTTCTCACTGCGTAGGGACCATTGTCTTGGCTGTTGATGATTTGCCAAGGCTCAATTGCCTTCGGGGCATCTACTCCTATCAGGAGTTCCACTTCAGCGTCAATTTCGGGCACCTGTATTTCCTTAAGGTAAGACCACCTGCTGAGCTCATGCTGAGAATAAATGTTTTCTTTTGTCACTGGTATTTTTGCTTGTGTGTATGTTTTTTGCAGCTCAATAAAGTTGTTTCCATACAAATCCCCCACTTGAAGTCCGGTTATTTCGTTGCTACTAACTTGCTTCTTTTGACCCATTGTTTGAAGAAGAACTGTAGTCTTCCTTCCTGTAGCATTGAGGCGTCTCATGAGTTTCTCTGTACAGAAAGTTGCTGTGCTACCAGGATCCAGGAATGCATAGGTAAGTATTGTGTTGCTGCTGTTGGAAGCTTTTACCTGTACTGGAACTATCGACAGCTTGCAGTCCCTTCCAGCCCCGACATCAACATTCTTCTCCAGTGAGACAACAGTTCCTCCACCAACACATTTTTTAATTTGAGTTGATATTTGATCATTTTCCATATTTACTGCTTGTCTCTCAATGTGTAGCAGGCTAGGATGATTTCCTTTACATATTTGGCATGTCATTCTTCCTTTACATGTTTTACTTATGTGGCCCTTGGTTAAACACCCGAAGCAGATACCATTTACTTTCAACAGCTGCACCTTGACAGTGTGGGGTTGTGATTTTAACATTTTGCATTCATCAATGCTATGTTTTCCTTTATTGCAAATGTAGCAGTTACCATCATATATGTTGGGAAAGAGGTGTTCAGCTTTTTGATTTCTTACATCATCTGTGGTGTTACTGTCTCTCATTCCAATTGTCATGGCAAAGCTCGTTGCTTGGCGGGAGTCTGCTGTGTTGTCTTTCCATGAGGCTCTTTTGGACGTAGCATCCAATATGTCTCCAAAGACAGGATCCTTTAGGATGGAGGCTTGCTTTTCAATAAAACACACGAGGTCAGGGAAATTAGCTCTCTGTTGGGTTTTTATTAAGAGCTCATATGCTGTTGCTCTCCATTTTTCTTTTAGCTTGTAGGGCAATTTGGCAATGATGAGTTTTAAGGCAGATGGGAGATTCAGATCCTCCATGCTTTTTAGTGCATTCATAGCATTGCAGCATCCTCGCAGGTAAAGGGCATAGGAGTGTAATGCATTTCCATCATCTGATTTAATATTGCTCCAATTGACAGCCTTCTCCATGTAAGCATTGCCAATTTTGAATCCATCTCCGAAGTGTGTTTTAAGAAGTTTTTGTGCCTCTGCATAGCCTCTGCTCGGCTCCATATGGAAGCAGCTCCTGACTAGTTCCCTGGGTTGGCCTCTAGTGTATTGTTCGAGGTAGAACAGGTTGTCTTCTTCATTACAGGTTTTCTTTTCAATACCATGTCTAAATGCTTTCATGAATGTTTGGTAACTTAATGGGTCACCATCAAATATTGGGATTTGTCTGGAGGGGAGTGATGATTGTTTTTGATGTACAACAAGCAAATCTGCAATTTCATTTTGTTTGTGGATCACATGCAGCAAATCATTGTTTTGTTTATTTGAGCTTGTTTCCTCAAAACAATCTAGTATTGTCTGTTCTCTCTGTTCCTGCCTGGGGTTTGGTCTGGGGTCCTCTGGTTCTGGCGGTTGAGTCAGGAATCTGTGAAGGGGTGTCTTGGGTATTGCTCCCAACCCTGCAAATTTAATAGGAGTGGGTACCAGTTCATCACCCTCACCGTCATTATATTTGCCCACATATGAATTCATGCCATCCTCTTCTTGTGCTTGATATTGAGAGTTTGCTTGTTGGAAACTGTCTAAGACCTTTAGTTTGGCATCAGATTCGGCAATATCTGTCTGTAGTCCAATTCTTTCAAGTTTTGCTTGCAATTTATTTTGTTCCATTTCAAGTTTTGCTCGCAATTTAATGTGTTCCATTTCCACCTCCTGCTTCTCCTTTAATGCTGACATACGTGCTTGCATAGCTGCTCTTTCTGTGGCTATTTTTAGACGTGTTGAGGATGATGAAGATAAAGATGAAGATGCTGCAGTCTGGTGTGAACTTTTGGATTTGTTACTTTGTTTAGACACATTTGAGACACTGTCCTGAGGTCCAACGAGTGTCTGAGGATCTTTCCTTGACTTTTTCCATAAATCCACTTCTACTAGGAATTCCTCAAATATTTCCATTTTGGGTTCGTACCAGTCTCTTGTTTCATTCTCTTTTATTTCAGGAGATAAGAACATTTGTACGGCAACATGGGCCTCTTTAAAGTCATTTAATGTCACTTTGAATTGTTCCACAGCATTCAACACCTTTTCACTATCACCGCCGTCAGTAACGAGCAGTGTTTTGACTTCATTCAATTTGCGCGTGCATGCGCCCAGCTTCCCTCGGCGACTTGCGCTGAGAGTTTTAAAGTCATTTTCAGCTTTTTCCCTTTCATCCGCCATCATTCACTTTTATTGCGTTCCAAACAATTAATTGATCAATCAGTTCATGAGCATGTGTTTATCACTTTACGTTCATCGCGTCTTGCATGAGTTGCATCAACAAACATTTCCTTCGGCATCAACACACATTTATTTCCGCTGTGTTTCCAGTTTCCTTATTTTAGACAGACATCCAAATGTATCCATATGCCTTCAGTCTTATAGTTTATCATCACAAAGTCCACAGCTCATCCTGATCCGTTTAGTTACTTTGTCTACTCACGGCCTGATCCATTCCTTTGTTCCATTCACCGTCTCCGCTCGTGCCGGCGAACAGCTGATTGTCAGTCAGCGGCCCGCTGCGGTTGCTTCCCAGCTCCAAACAGAGTCACTCGATCCAAGTGCTTCGCCGCTCCCAACACAGTCACTCCGATCCGAGTTGCCTGTTTCCTTCACCAGCTTTTTCCATTAAAAGCGATTTCGTTGCTTAAACTATGTAGTGGCCAGTTTTTAACCTTAGTTCTTAAACTTTTCACTGTACACTCGCTGGACTCGCACACTCTGTTCAATTACACTCAAGAGTCTTGTTGCTTCTTTTCAGATGATTTATTTTCTCTTATCACAGAACATTTAATTCGGCTTATTGAGTGTGAGCGTGAGGTTTAAGCAGTCTCGATTCCCCCTGTTCCACCATGTCTATGGCTCATTTCCTCCTTCTTAACCTGGCTGCTTGGTGACCCAACCCACTCTATGCCGGCTGCCTCTAATTAGGCTATACCGCCGATTAATCCAAAATAAATCTAATATTTAAACAAATAAGAATAAAACATAAACATCCCTTAAATCAAATAGGAATTAATTCAATATAATAATAGATTTTAAACTAACATAAAATATGGCTCTAACAGAGGCCTCATGAGGGAGCTCCATGCAGACACCCTCTCCGTGTGTCTGGACGTCCCCCATGTGTTGGGGGATTATTTCCCCCGGCTGCCCCACCTCTTGGCTGGGAGTCTTGTTGGCTTGGGGCTGGGTGGTGGTGTGGAGCTCCTGGTCCTCATTATTCATGCTTCTACTGCTGCTGCCATCTATGAACAAGCCGATGTTACAGAGCTCCTTCCAGTTCTCTTCTGGAGGTCCCAGCTCCAGCTCCACCATCAGGGCCCAGCTCATGGCACCGGACGGGGTCGATTCCTCTGTCGAATTCTTCTTCTGATCTTCCATTGCTGTTCTTAAATTCTGATGCTCCAGATTATA
>CM047511.1:31926895-31931895 GCA_026122265.1 Ammodytes dubius | reverse complement strand
CGGAGGGCAGCTTAGGCAGGGCAATGAAGTGAGCCATCTTAGAAAAACGGTCAACGACAGTGAGGATGACTGACTTACCCTCTGAAGGAGGCAACCCAGTAACAAAGTCCATAGACACGTGAGACCAGGGGCGGTGTGGAACAGGCAAAGGCCTGAGAAGACCAGTAGGGGGGTTGCGGGAGACCTTGCTGCGGGCACAGACAGAACAGGCAGAGACAAAATCACGGGTATCTTCCCTGAGGGAGGGCCACCAGAAACGTTGAGTTATGAGACTCAGTGATCTACTCACCCCAGGATGACAGCTCAACGGGGAGGAGTGCCCCCACTGCAGGACTCGGGAACGGAGCGGGCCTGGAACAAAGAGCCGGCCAGGAGGACAACCGTCAGGAATCTGGGCCTCCGAAAGTGCGTGTTGGACCTCCTTCTCAATGTCCCAGGTCACCGCCCCGACCACACAGTCAGAGGGCAGGATGGGAGCTGCATCCCGAGGGCGGTTTCCTACCTCAAACTGCCTTGAAAGGGCATCTGGTTTGACATTACGAGACCCAGGGCGATAAGACAGGGTGAAGTTAAATCTGGTGAAGAACAACGCCCACCTGGCCTGCCTGGAGTTGAGCCTCTTAGCTCCACGGATGTACTCCAGGTTTTTGTGGTCAGTCCAGACTATAAATGGCTGCTCTGCCCCCTCCAACCAGTGCCTCCACTCCTCCAATGCCAACTTCACGGCCAGAAGCTCCCGGTTTCCCACGTCGTAGTTGCGTTCGGCGGGGGAGAGTTTCCGGGAGAAGAAGGCACAGGGGTGAACCTTATTGTCATCAGCAGAACGTTGGGAGAGAATGGCCCCGACCCCCACATCAGAGGCGTCCACCTCGACGATGAACTGGAGTTTGGTGTCGGGCATCTGCAATATAGGCGATGAGGAGAACCGGGACAGGAGGGCACGGAAGGCTGCCTCAGCCTCAGGGGACCAGGAGAACTTAGAGTTCGAGGAGGTGAGGGCATGCAGAGGAGCTGCAACCTGGCTGAAGTTCCGGATGAAACGGCGATAAAAGTTGGCAAAACCCAGAAAGCGTTGGAGCTGTTTCCGGTCGGTGGGCACAGGCCAGTTTAAAACAGCCTTGACCTTTTCTGGGTCCATCTTGATCAGTCCTGGTGAGATCATGAGCCCGAGGAATGACACTGTGGTCTGGTGAAAATCACACTTCTCAGCCTTCACGAACAACTGATGCTGGAGCAGCCGCTGCAACACCTGACGAACATGATCCACATGTTCCTCTTCAGTCTGGGAAAAGATCAGAATGTCGTCAAGATAAACAAACACAAAGACATTCAGCATCTCTCTGAGGACATCATTGACCATTGACTGAAAAACAGCTGGGGCATTTGTGAGTCCAAATGGCATCACCAGGTACTCATAGTGGCCACTGGGAGTGTTGAACGCAGTTTTCCACTCGTCCCCTTCACGAATACGAACCAGGTGGTAGGCGTTGCGAAGGTCGAGCTTGGTGAAAATGTGGGCCCCTTGAAGAAGCTCAAAGGCAGATGAGAGGAGTGGAAGTGGGTAACGATTCTTCACTGTGATGTCGTTCAGGCCACGGTAATCAATACAAGGCCGAAGGGTCTTATCCTTCTTGTCCACAAAGAAGAACCCAGCTCCAGCAGGGGAAGAGGAAGGACGGATGATCCCTGCAGACAGCGCCCCCTGGATGTAGTCGTCCATGACCTTCCTCTCAGGACTGGAGAGGGAGTACAGACGACCCTTGGGTGGTGCCGCCACCGGGGAGAAGCTCTATGGCACAGTCATATGGGCGATGTGGTGGCAAGGACGTGGCTCGAACCTTATTAAAGACCTCCTTCAGGTCTAGGTAGACTTCAGGCACCCTGGACAGGTCTGGAAACTCAGGAGAGGAATCAGCAGACGAGGAAACCGACAGCGGGAACAAACAGGATGACTGACAAGCTAGACTCCACCTCAACACTCTCCCAGTAGCCCAGTCCATTACAGGATTGTGTTTACACAGCCAAGGATAACCCAAGATTAGAGGGTATGTTGGAGACTCAATGATCAAAAATGAAATGGTCTCGTTGTGGTTACCTGACATCAGCAGAGACAGAGGAGGAGTCTGGTCGGTGACACGGCTGAGCAGATGACCATCGAGAGCGCGGGCCTGGCGTGGCTCAGGCAGAGGCTGGAATTGTAGATTCAGCTGGTGGGCCAGGTTCAGGTCCATGAAGCTCTCGTCTGCACCAGAGTCGATGAGGACTGACAGGGCCAGGGAATCCCTGGGAGAAGTGATGAGCTGAACAGGGGTCAAGGCGCGTGCTGGTGTGGAGGCAGTCGAGGCGTGGCTCACCAGTAGGCCTCCGGTTACTGGCGAGCCTGATCTTTTACCGGGCACCGAGCTAGGAAGTGCCCCGTTCCCCCACAGTAGAGGCAAAGTCCCTCACGCTGGCGGCGCAGGCGTTCCCCTTGGCTCAAACGGGTACGACCAAGTTGCATGGGCTCCTCCTGGGGGCTTGAAGGTGTAGATCCAGGGTAGGCCGGATGATGGGTTGATGGAGTGCTGGCCACAGGGGTGTCGTAGAGCTATTCTGCCGCCAATGCTGGCAACCGTCATGTCCAGTTGCCCCTCGGAGCCGCTCTCGTTCCTGCAGCCGGTTGTCAATCTTAATAGCAAGTTCCACAAGGGCTTCAAAACTTGTAGGAAGATCAACCATGGTAAGTCTATCCTTAATATCTTCGGAGAGACTCAGGAAAAAGGTGTCCGCAAGTGCCTCGTCATTCCACTGACTCTCAGCAGCCAGAGTGCGGAACCTGATGGCATGATCAAAAACGCGGCGTCTGCCTTGCCTGAGATTACCAAGTGCACGGGCTGCCTCGCGGCCGGAGAGAGGTTGACCAAAGACACGGCCCAAAGCAGCAGAAAATGCAGCTACAGAGTCACAGATAGATGAATGTCTCTGCCACTCAGCAGTGGCCCATTCACGTGCTCGCCCCGTGAGATTAGTGATCATGAATGCTACTTTCGAACGCTCAGTGGCGAAGGTAATAGGCTGCAGCTCAAGCGTTAGCGAACAAAGAGCCAAAAATGAGCGGCATGTTTCAGGAGTGCCATCATACCTTTCGATGGGGGGTGCTCTGGGTTCCGAAAAACGAACTGGAGGAGCCAGGGGAGTTGGAGATGGAGCAGGAACGGCTGGAGCAGTCGTCACAGGAGACATGGAGTCAAGGCGAGTCACTACCTGGCTAGTCTGGGCAGCCAGGGCTTGCAGCTGCTCACACAATGACTGAACTCCCGGTCCCAGGCTAGAAACCGCCCGTTCCAACTCAGTAAGACGCCTCCCTTGAGCTCCCAGAGCAAGGCCAAACATATCTCCCTCTGCTGGGTCCGACATGGCCAGATTGTACTGTAAAGGACAGGCGTGTGTGTGGACCCAAGTGCAAAGGATGATCAGAAGGCAGAAGTACAATGTCCAAAAACCAGCTCTTTAATCCAAAACGTAGCAAAGGTCAAAATCCAGAAAGGCAGTCAAAACCAGGCAACAAAGCAGACAAGGAACGGGCAAAATCCAAGAGTCACAAAAATACCAAAAAGGGTCATACATGGGAAGCAAATAGAACAAAAAGCAAGAGAGCTCGAACACTCGGTAACAAAGACAATCTGGCAAAGACACAGGGAATGAGGCAGGGCTTAAATACACAGGGAAACGAGACACAGGTGAAACACATTAGGGCGGAGACAGCAATCAAAAAAGGAGGGAAAACCCAGGAAGTAAAACTAACAACAACACAGCAGAACCTAGACTACAAAATAAAACAGGAAATGGATACAAAACATACAGATCCTGACAGTAGGATGCTGTAAATTTGAGCAATAACTGTAAGATGACAACCTATTTTTGCTACAATAAAGTTTAACATTTATGATCATGACACATTTTATTTTGTCTAGATGCAAAAGTCACCAGGGTGAAAAAAATAGCATTCTTTGCACTGATGGACTCGTTTGCTGTCACAAAAAAATGAGACTGTTTCAGTAATATTTAAAAGTTCCTCGTAGCACCTTCAAAGTAGCTATGAGGAACTTTTAAATATTTCTGGAACAGTCAAATTTTTCCTCTGATGTCCAGAAAATATTTAAAAGTTCTTCGTACATATTTTAAGTATTCTAAATCCGATTTTAACTACAAAACCGTGTTTTTTTCTTCTTTTTTCTTAACAGTTCAATAACTTTGAGCAGCTGTGCATCAACTTCACCAATGAGAAGCTTCAGCAGTATTTCAACCATCACATGTTCATCTTGGAGCAGGAGGAGTACAAGACTGAGGAGATCGAGTGGACCTTCATAGACTTTGGCCTGGACCTGCAGTCCTGCATTAACCTCATAGAGAGGGTGGGTTTGATATTTTAATTAAAAAAATGTTTTTATTATTATTTCTATTATCATTTATACATATGATTTGGGTTTGCTATTTTAAAATTGTAATTATTATCATTTGTATTATTATTTATATATAGGCCTATGATTTACAAAAAAAAAAAAATAGAGAGGGTGGGTTTGCTATTTTACATTTTTTAACTTTTTTTATTATCATTATTTGTATTATTATTTATAGACTAAAATAACTTTTTCTAAATTATTTGTATTATTTTTTCTTTTTTTCTCCTTTTATGTTTATATGTAGGAGCATATATAACTTTTTCTTCTATTATTATTTTTTTTATTTATTTGTTTTTTAAAGAACCCATGACAAAGTCAACAAGAAAAACTATAACTATCTCATAGAGAGGGTGGGTTTGCTATTTTAAAATCGTAATTATTATTATTTGTATTATTATTTATATATAGGCCTATGATTTACAAAAAAAAATATTATTTTTTAATTTTATGTATATATGTATGTATATCACTTTTCCTTTTTTTTTATTATTATTAATATTTTTTTCTAAACATATTTTAGAAATTTTATATTTTATATATATAGAATACTTTAGAATA
>CM047511.1:31916895-31921895 GCA_026122265.1 Ammodytes dubius | reverse complement strand
TCACGAACATTCCAAACATTTTCGCAAACATTCCAAAAATGTCCGCGAACATTCCGAAAAAAAATTTTTTCGCAATTTTTTTTTTTTTTTACACATAATTTCAGCAAAAATTTCAAAAAACGCTAAAAAGCCGTAAAAATTTGTTTGCGACTTTTGGCAACTTGTTGGCGTTTTTCCGACTTTTTGGCGAAAAAAACAATTCTGAATGTCCCCAACTAAAGCGTTATTTGACGAAAATTTCACGAACATTCCAATCATTTTCGCGGACATTTTTGGAATGTTCGCGAAAACAATTTCATTCCGAAACATTCTTTTTTTTCGCAAACATTCCGAATTTTTTTTTCGCGAACATCCTGAACTTTTTTTTTCACACAATTTCGACAAACATTTCCAAAAACACTAAAAATGCAAAAAAAAAAATTTGGGCGTTTTTTCGACTTTTGTTCGGGAAAAAAAAGTTTGGAATGTTCGCAAAAAAGTTGATGTTTCCCCTCAGGTGTTCTTCAAAGCCGGTCTGTTGGGAAAGCTGGAGGACATCCGTGACGCGCGTCTGTCCGAGATCATCACGTGCGTCCAGGCCATGTCCAGAGGCAAACTGATGAGGATGCAACGAGACAAGATGATGCTGCAAAGGTGTGTGTGTGTGTGTGGGGTGTGTGTGTGTGTGTGTGTGTGTGTGTGTGTGTGTGTGTGTGTGTGTGTGTGGGTGTGGGTGTGCGTGCGTGTGTGCGTGTGGTTGCGTGGGTGGGTGGGTAGGTGTGTGTGTGTGTATGTCTGTGTGTGTGTGCGTGGATCATGAGGAGATATTCACTGATTTTGGGTATATATACAAGACACAACGAGACACAGGTGCAACACATTAGGGGAGGGAGCAGTAATCAAACACGAGGGAAACTTGACAGGACATGGGGAGGAACAAGACAGACATACCAAAATAAAACAGGAAACACATTAGGGGAGGGAGCAGCAATCACACACGAGGGAAGCTTGACAGGACATGGGGAGGAACAAGACAGACATACCAAAATAGAACAGGAAACCCGGGTAACACCAAAACAAGACAGGACAAAGACAGACCATGACAAATTCTTTCTTTCCAGAGACGCTGTGATGGTGATCCAGTTTAACCTGCGAGCGTTCTTCTCCGTGCGCACCTGGCCGTGGATGATGCTGTTCTATAAGCTCCGCCCTCTTCTCCGCAGCGCGCAGGTGGAGAAGGAGCTCGCCACGCTCACCGTAGAATTCACCAAGTTAAAGGAAACTTTCAGCAGGTCTGTACACACACACACACACACACACACACACACACACACACACACACACACACACACACACACACACACACACACACACACACACACACACACACACACACACACACTTTACGGTTGCATTCCGAATCGCATACTTTCTACTATATAGTATGTAGAAAAAAGATTTAGGATGTCCCGATTCTTGTGGCCAGATTTAGGATGGTTAGAAGTACCCGGATGTCCTACTTCATGCGGCCAAGATTGTTAGTGTTGAAAACTGCATCCTATTTGGGCGATTCTGACCCACAATCCGGTGCGCACGTGAAGTGACGTCACATCGACGAAGCCTCCATATGAAAACAAACGGGGATGCGACGGATATAAAAGCAAGAGGCAAGATCAAGGCGCAATGTTATGATGAAATAAGAGAGTCAAGTATGTCCCAATAGTATGCCTACTGCTTCCTAACTAGATTATTTTTATCGTCGGATGTAGTATGTAGAATAGAAAAAAGAAAGAGTATGCGATTCGGAACGCAACCTACATCAGTTTTTTGGGTAAATTTAAATGTAGGGAATATTTTGGCAGGTCTGTATTTACATATCGGACTGGCTGACTATAATCTTACGCATTATTTGTGTTATCTATCTACCTTTGTTGTTGCTTTCCTCCATCAGTCAATTTTTCAATTCCTATTTGAAGATAGAAACATTTTGGATTGAGTTTAAAAAAATAAATGAATAAAACAAAAAATACAAATAATAGGCAACTACTATATCCCAATCCCTATTTTGGACAATGGTCAATAAAAAGATTGTGTTCATGAGGTCATTTGACACTTTAAACCACATACATCATGGTCGGGGCGGCAGTGGCGAAGTGGGCAGGGAGGTCGCCTCTGGAGTGCAGGGTCAGAGGTTCGATCCCCCGCCTACCCGCCACATGTCGAAGTGTCCTTGGGCAAGACATTGAACCCCAAATTTCTCCCGATAGTTAGCTTGCTGCTGCTATCGGTGTGTGATTGGGTGAATGTGTACAAAACAATGTAAAGCGCTTTGAGTCTGTGAAAAACCAGGGAAAAGCGCTATATAAGTGGAGTCCATTTACCATTTTACTGTAATGTATTCCTGATAGCACGTTGTGTGTGTGTCTTCATCAGTTCTGAGCTGAAGCGTTGTGAGGCGGAGGAGAGACATTGCATTCTGGTCCAGGAGAAGAACGACCTCGCTGTGCAGCTACAAGCCGTAAGACACAATGACACGCTTTGAAAATGCAGAGGCTGTTCAAATAGAAAAATATATAAATAAATAAATAAATAAATAAATAAATAAATAAATAAATAAATAAATAAATAAATAAATAAATAAATAAATAAATAAATAAATAATACTGATGATGATGATGATGATGATGATGATGATGATGATGATGATGATGATGATGATGATGATGATGATGATGATAATAATAATAATAATAGAAAACATATATTGTATGTTTTTATTTTTCTGGTCCTTTTTCTTTACTTGTTCGAGATGAACACATTTTCAATTTTGATATCCTTAGTCTGGATTTTTTTCTCAAGTGATTTTATACTTCTTTAGGCATGAAAAGAAAAAATATAACTTCATTTTTTTTAAACACACATTTTTCAGAGAGTTTTACACATGTCCACTCGGGTGGACTCCATGCGTTTAGGCTTCTCAAATTTGCCCTTATTTATTTAACAAAATAGTGAAAACAATGCTACATTATCTGAAAACTATAAAATTATATATATTTTCAATGCCTGTTCACATATATAAACATATTCCAATACTTCAATCTAATGCAAAAGCGTGGAATAATTTTTTCAATCAAAATTTTCTACGAAAATAACAGACAACTTTTTCCTTGGTTCTCCAATTTCTCTTTTTCATATGTAATTCAGTAGTACAGCCCACTGACTTGTACATCACTTCATCAAAGCTATTTTTATATGAAAATTGGCATCATAGTGACACCAACTGTTTTACACATAATAGAATAATCTGGATTTTTTTTTTTTTTTTTACACAAATACTTCAAGTTGCATTCTAATAACATGAATCAATTGATTTAAAACCAAAAAGTTACAGCAAAGTAAGCTTTTTCAAGCACAACACATCTGCAGTCATAGTATTTGTTGAAGTCGGTAATGCATGATGTCCAATTTAGTGGACAGGTGATTAAACATAATTTCCTCCCAATGTAAAATCAATAATTGGAAATTTTAACAACTATATGACTCCTAAGATGTTACTTGATGTTGCCATATTTTTTTTTACCTGCCAGGCTCTCCTATTTTAGAAGTATTTACAGGATATACCTGAGCTAAACAACTTTTCTGCTCCCTGTCGGCCATCTTGGTTTTGACTAATTGTGGCTGCTCTTACAATGGTTGGCCACTGGTTGGCAATGCATTGGATGACACACAAGAGTCCACTGTAGTGGCTGATATGCAACTAGGCGATATACATCCATGCATATTCAAGAAAACAGCATTTGAATAGCTGTCCACTGTAGTGACCACTATGCGTGAAAGGGTTAAATAAAAAATAAAACAATTATTTTGAAAGTATTAAAGCAGTTCGGATGGATTTGAGTTTGAGCATTTCAGCACAATCATAATATCCCGCCTTCCTCCAATGCAGCCCCACCCCCTCATTCCTATCCCCGTTTTTTTTGTTTTGTTTTTGAAGAAACTTAATTTAGGCTACACAAGCAGACTTACTTGCTTAATACTGTCTCCGTGCACAAAGTGAGTTATATTGTGGCTGAAGAAACTGGTGGCTGTAGTAGGCTACCGGTACCGCGCTGATCTGCTTGTATCACTGGTTTCACTTCAGATATGTCGGCCAGAACACCACTTATGCTTATAATGAGACTAGGAGAGGAGGAGTAGGGTTTTATCCGCTCTTTATGTTCCTTCTTTCACAGGCACAGCGGCATATAGATCGCGGAAAAAGAACAAAGGCTTAAACTCCGCTCGTGAGGAGACGTTTGAACAGCTGTTGCGACTCGCGAATCGCAGCCGCTAATAACATGCACAAACTATAACTTATAACAGCGATCGGGACTACATGTACATACTCACACACGGGTGATTCACATTTACACTCAGATAAACACGAATGATGGCTTACTGTGGCAACTTGCTCACACACATCTCACCGAGGGAGAAGCGAAAGGAAACTTACTGAACTGGCTCTCTGGCCGACTGACGTCACGGCCCAACACTAAAACACAGCTTAACACACTGTAAAAAATAACAAGAAATAACAACACTGTAACCTGTTCTACAATGGTCGCTACTCGCTAGGCTACTGTCTGCCGTGGAATCAAAACAAACCCTTTCGTTGAGGACGCGCGTGCACGAATGCGCGGTACACAAGCAGACGGCAAACAGACAGGTCTGTCGGCCAATTAAATCGTTCGGTCCGAACGATTTGATTGGTTGTAGTTTTCACCTAATATTATGAGACTGAAATAATTGTTTTCTTTTTATTCCTGGTGGGTCTACCATGCATTTTAGAGTGTAAAAACCTTATTTATACCATTTTAAAGTCATTTAAAATAAGTGTAAAAACTGTACAAAGGTAAGAATAGCTTTAAAAGAAAAAGGGTCGCAAAAAACATATAATATCTATTTATCTATTTATAACAGAAGCTACAGTGGCCTTCAAGGACAAGAACAATTCTAAATTTTAAACAATGCACCTGATGACA
>CM047511.1:31879395-31896895 GCA_026122265.1 Ammodytes dubius | reverse complement strand
GAGACAGAGCAGATGGCGATGAAAGGAGGAAAGAAACAACTGAACAAACTGGAGACCAGAGTGAGTGGGAAAACAAACTGCACATCCTCTACACAAAGAGCTATTTACACACACACACACACACACACACACACACACACACACACACACCACACACACACACACACACACACACACACAACACACACACACACACACACACACACACACACACACACATCCTCTACACAAAGAGCTATTTACATGTTTACAACCCCTGAACATGATTTTATGGTTTTTATGCACCAGTTTGCATACTGTGATAGTCTAACCCACGCAAATAGTGCAGATAACTGTCACTAGAAACTGCTTATTATCAATCAATTAGTAGCATGGGGCGACTGTGGCTCAGGTTGGAGGTTCGATCCCCGCCCTGCCACCTGTGTCATGGTTGTTGTGTCCTTGGGCAAGACACTTCACCCACCTTGCCTCGTGTGAATGTCGATAGTTAGCCTGCTGCTATCGGTGTATGAATGTGTGTGTGAATGGTAACGTGGGAAAGGAAAACAGGTCTCCCTTGTAAAAGAGTCTCCGGTCTCAATGGGATTTACCTGTATGAATAAAGGTATAATTTTATAAAATATTGGCAAATATCTTGTTACCTTTATCAGGGTTAACCAAATCATATTTAAGACTTTTTGATACCACTTTGGATGAAATTCTAGTACAGATGCCTAGCTGTCCATTTTTTACTTTGGCTTTACAAATGCATATAAATAACATTTATTTTTTACATCAAGCCCCCGCTAATTTCCTTCCCTGATGTGATTTATATATAAACTGTGGTTGCGTTCCGAATCGCATACTTTCTACTATATAGTATGTAGAAAAAAGATTTAGGATGTCCCGATTCTTGTGGCCAGATTTAGGATGGTTAGAAGTACCCGGATGTCCTACTTCATTCGGCCAAGATTGTTAGTGTTGAAAACTGCATCCTATTTGGGCGATTCTGACCCACAATCCAGTGCGCACGTGAAGTGACATCGACGAAGCCTCCATATGAAAACAAACGGGGATGCGACGGATGTAAAAGCAGGTGGCAAGATCAAGGCGCAATGTTATGATGAAATAAGAGAGTAAAAGTATGTCCCAATAGTATGCCTACTGCATCCTAACTAGATTATTTTTATCGTCGGGTGTAGTATGTAGAATAGAAAAAAGAAAGAGTATGCGATTCGGAACGCAGGTCTATAGGGTAACACATTACAACATACTAGAGTACAGAAGAGTTCTATTTCATCCTTACTGACCGCCAGAGGCGGTGCATTAAGCACTGGATATACATCTAGCGCATGCGCAGTTTCGAGTACCTATACCAAAAAAGTCACCTGTGACCCTCGTGACACCGGAAGGGCTATATAGCCCGGTGTCGACAGAGGTTCTGTTCCTTTCATCTTCTCGCGACGCAGTGAGAGTACCGCGTGCGGACAACCCGTTCGTATTGTTTTGAAAGGATTGTGCTAACTGCTAAACGGTGCAGCCTCGCGACCAAAGAGGTCGGGGTAACGGTGAGTCCGTCCTCCAGGGGCTGTTTAGCTGTGTAGCGCTGAAGAGCTATCGCCGCTATTTTGATGGTGGGTCAGCTTAATTGGCTTTCCCCCATTGTGTGTAGCCGCTAAGATATAGCTTCCTTTTGAGTAAAAGACAGCTCGGCTGTCTCTTGCCACATTTGTGGTAGACTTTTTGTTTTGAAAAAAAAAAGAAAAAAAAAAAAAAAAGTATATATTTTCAGTTGCTTATCAGTGAAGGCTGCGCTCTCGCGTCCGCTCCTGGTAACACTGCTGTGTATTTGAGCTCAGTCACTTACTGGTGAAGGCTGCGCTCTCGCGTCCGCTCCTAGTAACACTGCTGTGTATTTATTTTCAGTTGCTTATCGGTGAAGGCTGCGTTCCCGCGTCCTCTCCCGGTAACACTGCTGTATATTTGTGCTCAGTCACTTACTGGTGAAGGCTGCGCTCTCGCGTCCGCTCCTAGTAACACTGCCGTGTATCTCTTTTCAGTCACTTTCCAGTGAAGGCTGCGCTCTCGCGTCCGCTCCTGGTAACACTGTTGTGTATTTCTTTTTCAGTTACTTACTGGTGAAGTCTGCGCTCTCGCGTCCTCTCCCGGTAACACTGTCTTGTGTTTTTTTGAGTAAGTACCTTACTGGTGAAGGCAGTGCTTTCGCTCCCTCTCCCAGTATTCTGCTGATGGCTCATGTGTGTGGTGCCTGTGTGGCCCTCCTAGAGCCTGACGATGGCCATGATCGCTGCCCCTCCTGTCTCGGCTTCGAGCATTTGCGGGAGGGCCTTACTGAGAGGGCCTGTATGAACTGCGGCTCCATGCCCTTGGCACTCAGGGTGGCTAGACTGACAGCGGCGGAACGTCCGGCGGCTGTCGACCTTCCCTCAGTGACACCACTTCCTTCGGCTCAGCCCAGCCGTTCTTGGCGTCGGGGTAGAGCAGTGCCCCCCCCCAAGAAAAGGGCTAAGAACGAGCTAGCATCCAAGGTGGATCGCTTGTCGTCCGACATGGAGAGGATACAGGAGCTCCTCCTGACCCTGCAACCTGGGGCGGTTGCTGGCGACCAGCCTGACCCTTCCGTGGGGGGCACGCCCGGCATGGATGATGTCCTGTCTCTGGCGGCTTCGGCGAACCTCTTTAGTGGGGAGGGAACCTCAAACACGTTTGAGGAGGCCTCCCGCTCCTCTGCTCAGAGCTCGGAGCGCAGTACAGAGGGTAACTCCATGGGGGCCGTCATCCGTGCGGCTCTGGCTCGCCTGGGGCTCGATGCTCCTCAGGCAGAAGTGGCTCAGCCTAGCGCCTTTTTCAGGTGCAGCCCTGCCACAGCCTCTTTCTCTGTCCCCCCTTCGGAGGAGTACTTAAAGGAGCTACACGTGTGCTGGAAGGATGCCAAGGCTACCCGTCCTACTCCCAGTGCTCGGGCCCTGGCTGCCATGCGGGATCCAGCGCAATATGGGCTGGGTCGCATGCCAACAGTTGAGCCCGCCATTGCCTCCCTCATTTTGGCTCCCGATCAGGCTTTGCTGCCGGATGCCAGGTGTCCTCGGCCCCAGTGCAGGGTCACAGACGACCTGCTTTCAAAAGCCTACGACGCAGCAGCGCGTATGGGTCGGATAGGCAACTCCCTCTCCCACCTAATGCTGGCGCTCTCGACTTCACTGCAACAAGCTGCAGTTGAGCCAGCTATGCAGGACCTTAGTGATGCGTCCCTACAGGCCTTTGCCCTCATGTCTAGGGAATTGGGGCGTGTTATGTCCACCCTGGTCCAGACTCGCCGCCATGTTTGGTTGGCTCAGTCGCCCCTGACGGAGCCATGCAGGAAGGCCCTCAGAGCCATACCAGTGATGCCGGGGGAGCTGTTTGGATCAGCTGCCCTGGAGACGCTGGAGCGGGCTGCCCAAGCTAGGCAAACCAACCAGCGGCTGTCGGGTCTCCACAGGAGTGCGTCCGCCCCTAGCAGGCCTAGAGCCCCCCCGGCTGCCCCCCGGGGCCGTTCCCAGCCTTATCCGGCAAGAGCTGAGGCCCCCCGTGGGTCTCGGCGGCCCGCCCAGCTGCCCGCCGATAACTTTCGCGCCCCTGCCCGCCCACCGCCCAGGCATCCTAGGGCCGCGGAGCCTCGCCGGTACCCCTCCAGAGCTGACAGGGGCCGGGGGGCCAGGCGCTAGGACTACGGGGCCGGTCGTCGGCTGTTTTTCCCAGCAGCAGCTCAGTTACTGGGCTGCCTGTACTATAGACCCCTGGGTGGTTGCCACCTTAACCCGGGGGTACGAATTACAGTTCCGACGCCGGCCCCAGGCTTTTGGCCGGGTCAAGATGACACTTGTCAGCGATCCGGCGAAGGCCTCAGCTCTGGCCCAGGAGCTATCCGCCCTCCTGGCCAAGGGTGCAATCGAGCCAGTGGACCCTCGGTTACAACCCGGGGGGTTCTACTCGGCGTACTTTCTGGTACCCAAGAAAGACGGCGGATTCCGGCCCATTCTGGACCTAAGGGGCCTCAACAAGTTTTTAAAAGTTTTACCCTTCCACATGCTCACCTCGGCAGGCACCCTGAGGGTGGTCGCCAGAGGGGAGTGGTTCACAACTATAGACCTAAAGGATGCCTATTTCCATGTGCCCGTTGCGTCACACCACAGGCAGTTCCTGAGGTTTGCCTATCAGAACCGGCATTTCCAGTTCAGGGTACTTCCCTTCGGGCTCTCCCTCTCCCCAAGGGTCTTCACCAGAGTTGTGGCGGCAGCCCTCGCACCCCTGCAGGCGCAGGGCATGAAGGTCCTGCCGTATCTGGACGACTGGCTGGTCTGTGCGCCGTCCAGGCCCCAGGTGGCCCAGGATACGGCCCGCCTGCTGTCGCACGTTGCCCGGCTGGGCTTGACGGTGAACCGTTTGAAGAGTTGTCTGGACCCTTCCCAGCGGGTTACCTACCTGGGGTTGGTCCTAGACTCGGTCGCCATGAAGGCCTACCTTTCACCTCGGCGCGTGAACGACATCCTTCGCCTCCTTCCCCTCTTCAGGGCAGGCAGGAGGCTACCTTTTATTCGGTTCCTTCAGCTTGTGGGCAAGCTGGCAGCTGCGTCAGCTGTAGTGCCTCTGGGCTTACTGTCCCTACGCCCACTCCAAATGTGGCTGAACAGCCTGCACCTAGATGCCAGGTGGCACAGGCAGAGAGGGGTCAAGGTAACCCGGCAGTGTCTCATCTCTCTGGCTCCATGGAGGGGGAGAGCGTATCTGGCGGCAGGCGTGCCCATGGGCACGATTCCGGTGCGCCGGGAGTTGGTAACTACGGACGCCTGCCTCTCGGGGTGGGGCGCAGTGTGGCAGGGCAGGACTGCGCAGGGACGGTGGTCTGGCCGAGACATTGGACAACACATCAATGTGCTCGAGCTCCGGGCTGTGCAGCTGGCACTGGGCAGTTTTTTTGCCCCATTTGACAGGCCGACATGTCCTGGTCCGGTCGGACAACATGGCCACAGTCTCCCAGGTGAACCACCAGGGGGGCACCAGGTCGGCACGGCTTCTCCGGGTATCCCAGAGCCTGTTGACTTGGGCTGCTCCCCGTCTGGCCAGCCTGCGGGCAGTCTATTTGCCGGGGGACAAGAATCGGGCTGCGGACTTCCTCTCCCGACGGAAGCCTCCACCGGGGGAATGGCGGCTTCACCCCGAGGTGGTGGAGTCGATGTGGGGCCTCTTCGGCAGGGCAGAGGTAGACCTCTTTGCCTCGGAAGAGTCGACGCATTGCCCCCTCTGGTTTTCCTGGGCAGAAGCGTCCAGCCCTCTAGGGCAGGACGCGCTGGCACACGATTGGCCGGACAGGCCACTGTATGCGTATCCACCGTTGCCGCTGGTCCTACCGACACTCCAGAGGGTCCTTTTGCAGGGCCACCGGCTCCTGCTGGTGGCCCCCTTTTGGCCGGGGAGACTCTGGTATCCTCTGCTGCTCAGGCTCTGCTGCAGCTCGCCATGGCGCCTCCCCGACAGGAGGGATCTCCTGTCACAGCTGGGTGGTCAGATATGGCATCCCGACCCCTGCACCCTTCAGCTCTGGGCTTGGCCACTGCAGGGCCCGACCCGCAGCTGAGGGATTGCACTGTAGCTGTCAGAGGTACTATCCTGAGTGCCAGGGCACCATCGACCAGGTTGCAGTACGAGAACAGATGGAAGCTGTTCTCCGACTGGTGTGCAGCTAGGGCCGTGGATCCGGTGCGCTGCACTGTGACCACCGTCCTGGAATTTCTGCAGTCCCTCCTGGACAGTGGCCGATCTCATTCTACCTTAAGGGTCTATGTCGCTGCTATCTCCTCCCTACACGATAGGGTTGACAGCGCCACCGTAGGATGCCACAGGTTAGTGTCCCTGTTCCTTAGAGGGGCCTTGAGGCTGCGCCCCCCGACAGCCATGAGGGCTCCGACATGGGACCTGCCACTGGTGCTGGAGGCCTTGGCGTCGCCTCCCTTCGAGCCTTTGGGTCAAGGGGGGTTGAAGTGGCTGTCCATGAAGGCTGCCTTTTTGCTCGCCATAACCTCGGCGAAGCGGGTCGGGGAGTTGCATGCCCTTTCGGTGAGTGATACATGCCTGAGGTGGAACTCTGATGGCTCGGGGGTCACTCTATGGCCAAACATTGCATTTTTACCAAAGGTGGTTCCACGTAGTCACCTCAACCAACCCATCCAGTTGGCGCGCTTCGATCCCTCAGCTGTGGAGGGTGGGTCTGAGCTGCTGTGCCCAGTGCGGGCTCTTAGGGCTTATATTTCTGCTACCGCCAGTATTCGTCAGTCGGAGCAGCTTTTTGTTTGCCATGGTGGCCCTAACAGGGGTCGTGCTCTAACAAAGCAGAGGCTGTCCCACTGGATCGTGGATACCATAACACATGCCTATGGGACTAGTGGTCGCCCCCCGCCATCCAGGGTGAGGTGTCACTCAACCAGGAGCGTCTCAACATCATGGGCTGCCCTGAGAGGGGTGCCCCTGGGGACCATCTGTGCCGCGGCGTCATGGACGTCGCCTAGCACATTCGCCAGATACTACCGTATCAACGTGGCCACTCCACATCCAATGGGCGTGGTCCTGATGCCAAGCTCTGCTGTCTCCAGCCAGTAAGGTGAGTGCTTGGATTCTTCGTGACGTTGTTGGTATTGGCCATCCAGTGCTTAATGCACCGCCTCTGGCGGTCAGTAAGGATGAAATAGAACGCAGAGTTACGTATGTAACTCCGGTTCTATGAATCCTGGATGACCGCCAGAGTAACAGGTCACTCAGAAGTCTCGTGGTTCGCGAGAAGATTCTGGGAACAGAACCTCTGTCGACACCGGGCTATATAGCCCTTCCGGTGTCACGAGGGTCACAGGTGACTTTTTTGGTATAGGTACTCGAAACTGCGCATGCGCTAGATGTATATCCAGTGCTTAATGCACCGCCTCTGGCGGTCATCCAGGATTCATAGAACCGGAGTTACATACGTAACTCTGCGTTTTAGGGCCACAGACAGGAGAGGGAAAAAAATCAGATAAGGAAGATTTATTTTCATTATGTCGAGAAATGTCAAGAATAAAGACGAATACTCCAAAATGCTATTGGAGTTAGTGGGGCATTTATGTATTTTCAGCATACTGCAATTGACTTGCATGTATTGGCAACCTGTATGTGTGTATTTGGTGTGTGTGTGTGTGTGTGTGTGTGTGTGTGTGTGTGTGTGTGTGTGTGTGTGTGTGTGTGTGTGTGTGTGTGTGTGTGTGTGTGTGTGTGTGTGTGTGTGTGTGTGTGTGTGTGTGTGTGTGTGTTGTGTGTGTGTGTGTGTTTAGGTGCGCGAGCTGCAGACTGAGCTGATGGTTGAGCAGAAGAGAAGTGAAGAATATCAGAAAGGAGTCCGTCGCTATGAGAGACGAGTCAAAGAGCTGTCCTACCAGGTCTGTGTCTGTGTGTGTGTGTGTGTGTGTGTGTGTGTGTGTGTGTGTGTGTGTGTGTGTGTGTGTGTGTGTGTGTGTGTCTGTGTGTGTGTGTGTGAGTCTGGGTGTGTGTGTGTGAGTCTGGTGTGTGTGTGTGTGTCTGTGTGTGTGTGTGTGTGTGTGTGTGTGTGTGTGTGTGTGTGTGTGTGTGTGTGTGTGTGTGTGTGTGTGTGTGCGTGTGAGTGAGCGTGTAAAAATAAAAATATCTCGTATTATAAATCCTTTTTTTTTTTAAATGTTAATTTTTTTTAAATCCATGAGCTTTAAACCGTAATTATAAATAAATAATTTAAACAATCTAGAATACATGAAAGTTTCACTTTTTTTATAGTTTTCCATAATATTAAAAATTTTCGATGCACCTGTATAAATGAATGTTGTTTTTCATTGGTCCTCTCTGATTGGTTGGTGTTTCATTGGTCCCCTCTGATTGGTTGGTGTTTCATTGGTCCCCTCTGATTGGTTGGTGTTTCATTGGTCCTCTCTAATTGCTCGTCTCTGATTGGTCGCTCAGACAGAGGAAGACAGGAAGACTCTCCTCCGGATGCAGGATCTGATCGACAAGCTGCAGACCAAAGTCAAGAGCTACAAGAGACAAGCTGACAACGCTGTGAGTGTTACTGTTAAACAGAACTGATAAAGTTGCTTCAAACTTTTATCCTTTCTATAATCTGTTTTAGGGCGCACTCACACTAGGCATTATTATTTACTTTATTTTTTATTTTATTTTTAACATAAAGACAAGACTTCATAACATAAAAAACAAATCACAACAACAATGTAACATACAGAGAAAACTTCACTAGGCATTCATACCGTGCCAACGCACCATTGAGGGCTAAAGTCCAGTGTGTGTGTGTGTCTCTAAACTTCCCCGTCTATCTGTCTGTCTGTCTGTCTGTCTGTCTGTCTGTCTCTCTCTCTCTGTCTGTCTGTCTGTCTGTCTGTGTGTCTGTCTGTCTGTAGGAGGAGCAGGTCAGTAGTTCTTCCACTCGGTTCCGGAAGGTTCAACACGAGCTGGACGACGCAGAGGAGAGAGCCGACATCGCCGAGACGACCGTGAACAAGCTGAGGATACGAACCAGAGAACAGACTACTAAGGTCGCCATGGTGAGACCAGATCTGTAGATCTCCTTCACCGTCAGTTTTACAGAACAAATCTTGGACAGTTTTCAATTAGGGATAGAGGTCCAGTCATTTGGAACAGTTTTCCTGTTACTCTACGTAAACACTCATCTTTAGTTACTTTCAAAAAACATCTTAAAATGTACCTAATTTTAAAAGCTTACGATAATGTGTATAACTGAATGTATGTTATATTGTCTTTTTGCTTGTTAGTTACATCTTTACATTGCTTTTTTACATGTACTTAGATGTATTTTAATTTTTGTAACATGACTTTGTAGTTTTATCTCTTTAATTTTATTTTTGTTTGTCTTTTATTTAATTTTTTTTATTTTACTTTATTTCTTTATTGTATTTTAATGTCAGGTGGGCATCCTTCATAAGCCCTTCGGGTTTCTTTTGTCCCACCCGTGCATTTATGTATGTCTATGCGCATCTTCTTGACATTTTTTAATCTTGTTTATTTGCACAAATAAAACTAAATAAAACTAAAAAGTGTTACTATGCAAGTTTAGGGCCATGTCCACACTAGGGCTGTCACTTTTTCAAATAATTAAGTTTGTACGTTTTTCGAATGTCCCATCATTTGTTCGACTACATTTCGAATATACACTGGCTCGCCCCCCCCCCCGCCCCCCCGTACCACAACATGTTACGTTGCTCCAATGATAGTGCCGCGCTGTATGTACTCTTTCACCCCAGCTTCGAACGAATATTCAAATTTTGAATAAAAAGTGACAGCCCTAACACAAACCCACAGGTATACTTAGAAAAAACTAACTTTCCCATTCTCCGTTTTTAAGCTTTTCTAATGTGTGTGTGTGTGTGTGTGTGTGTGTGTGTGTGTGTGTGTGCGTGTGTGTGTCTCTCTCTCTCTACAGATCGTTGAATGAAGCTCTCCTGTCTCTTCAAACACCACCAGTGTGTCTCTGCAGTTCGTGTGACGTTCCTAAAGTTTAGTTTTGTGCTGTGTGTTTTGATCTGATATCTGACTGTACTGTATAGATGCCAAGAAATAGTTTGCCTTTTTTTTCATGTACGGTGGCCTGTGAGGTATTCTGCAATGACACAACTAAGAAACAGAAAAATATACACGGGACAATTTGTATTTGTAGGGCCAACAAATTAATACATTTCCCATAATTTGTTAAGGCCAGGACACACACACACACACACACACACATGGTCGGAGAGTCTGGAGGGGGCGGGGACACGAATCTGTTTGGTGTGTGCCGTGAAATCGGTCGTCGTAAATGTCGTCGGGCTTCTTTTCAGCCGATTCAACATGTGTAATCGGCATCGGCCAGTCTTTCAGTCGGAGCAATCTGATTGGTGGAGGGCTCGCCATGGCAGCGGAGCAGATATTAGTTTCACTTTCTGTCAAACATGATTTAGGATTTTTAAGCTATCGGTAAAATCAGAGAATATTCGGATTGTTATGTAGCATAAGCTAAACACAATCAGCACACAGCATTAGATTGTCCGTGCATAACGTTTTCACATGTTTTCAGAAATAGTCGAGGTAGTTTGGGGCGAGGAGCAGCCACAGGTGTGTGTGTGTGTGTGTGTGTGTGTGTGTGTGTGTGTGTGTGTGGTGTGTGTGTGTGTGTGTGTGTGTGTGTCTGCAGCATGCATTCTCTCCGTTATAATGACAGCCTACGTTATGATATCAGCTACTTAATTTCATCCAGAACGTACGGCAAGTTTTGATGAGTCTGACTATCGGAATCGGTATATATCGGTGTGCAAAGGCCTTAAAGCTTCATAAAGGCCCATATGGGAAGTGTTAAGGGCAGCGAGTTATGTAGTAGAGAGGTTGAGTAGAGTTAAACAGATCTGATGTTATTTAACCAGCAGCTCATTAAAGACCTACTTCACTGGGGAAATAGGTAAGAAGATAAGAAGGTGTATTGAACTCTGAGATCCTATGTAGTATAAATGTGCAATTTTTTTAAGAAATCGGTTCATCCTAGCCTGAGAAAAGGCAGAAAGAGTGTTTTATGGTCTCACTGTCAAACCCTACATGTTCCCATGTGTGACATCACTCATGGTAAAATGTAGGGTTAGGATTAACAGGACAGCTGGGCCAAGGGAAGACTGAGGGAAGACTGAGGGAAGAAAAACATTATATTATAATAGCGATTTTATAATGATAGAATGCCGGTAATATTAACGGGACTTTAAGTGATTTTCTGACCACGGCAGTTTGTCAATAACAGCGGCTACGTTCATATATGTTACACACAGTAAATGACATGAAAACTGGATTAAAGCTACAATGTGTAACTTCTGTCGCCCCCCATGAGGAATTCTGAGTAATTACAACAACAGTAGTCGGTACATCGCCATCTACATGAGGTAAAGCCTTCAGTGATGGCACATGGATTTTATACCTTCTGCTGTACGTCCAGTTTTTTTTCTTAGCAGTAGAATCAACAACTGAAACATTTCTTGGGCTCTTCTTGGGGATTTTTCTGAGCTCCTGCACCAGTGTACGAAATCCTTCACTTTTGCTTTAGTGTGATGATGCTCATAATGAGACTTATAAATCCATATTAAACCTGGTGCCTGTATTCAGACTGTGTGTGTGACTACTGATGTGTGTGTTTTACTGTAGTCAGTGTGTTTGTGCCTGAAATAATATGTGAAGTAAAATAAAAACAATAAAAAATTAAATTAATACTTGTTGTTTGGTGACTTCTTTAAACCTGCAGTGTGTAGAATTTTTGGTTTTATTTCCTAGCAGATTTTGCAGAAAGTAATTATAATATCCATAAGTACGTTTAATTTAGTGCATAATAGCTGAAAAAAAAAATGTAATCATTTAGAAAGAGTCTCATATATGTCCATATTTCTGCATAATTTGGACCAAGGTCTAGTGCCGCCATCTTGAAAGTGCCATAGTTGGAATGTCATCATGTGCATTGTTTAAAATTTAGAATTGTTCTTGTCCTTGAAGGCCACTGTAGCTTCTGTTATTATTCAAAAGGGGTGGGGTTACCCAGGGAGCGTTGCATTCTAGAACTTTGTAAAACTTTCTTGATGATGTCATATTACACACTGCACCTTTTAAATATTTATGATACTGCCTCATTTTCTTTAATTTGGTGTTTGCGATGTCTTCTTATATACCAAAACAAACCCTCAAACTTGCTACAGAGGAAATTGAACAATTGAACTAACCCGGAGACAGCTTGCCTTCAAAGAAACATTTTCACAGTTTTAATTGCAAATTTAAAAGGTGCTCCAAGGAACTCTCAGTGTGCGTTCATTCTAGCGCCTCCCTTTGGACAAAAGCGGTAGTGTTTTTACTACGCCAGCTGTTGTTCCTGGGTGAGCGTATACCCAAGACAAATGCATTAAGAAAAACTATATAAAAATAGCATTCTTTCTTTGCACTGATGGTCTCGTTTGCTGTCACATGTAATTTATGATCATCAGAAGAAAAAATTTGACTGTTTCAGAAATGTTAAAAAGTTCCTCGTAGCACCTTTAGAAGAAAAGTTCTCAAAAGCAAAAAAAATATTCCGCGGAAGTTGAATTTTTTTCTTGAAAGATTGACACACACACACACATGCACACACACACACACATGCACACAAACACACACACACACAGAAATATTTAAAAGTTCCTCGTAGCGCCTTTAAGACATGGTTAAGGGGTAGGACTAGATACGTTTTTTACTTCCTCCTACCCCCTTTCGAGCATGTAGAAAGTGTGTCTGTTTTTTTTTTGTTTTTTTTTTTAATTCTATTTATTTTTTTGCTTTTGTTTGTTTTTTATTTATTCATCTGTTTTTTTTATTGCTCGCATGTTCGAAATAAAGACAATCAATCAATCAATCAAGACAGAATTTGACACACACACACAACGTTACATTTTGGCATCCAAGACTTTATTCACAGACTAAGACCAGTCACTGTGTCCGCGGGTCAGTGACTGGACATGTGTTAGAATCAATTAACAAGTTTAACACCAAAAACTCCTCTTCATCCTACAATCAAAGTGCTCAGCAGTTTGTCCTTCAGTGTGTGTGTGTGTGTGTGTGTGTGTGTGTGTGAGTGTGTGTGTGTGAGAGAGTGTGTGTGTGGGTGTGAGAGAGAGTGTGTGTGTGTGTGTGTGTGTGTGTGTCCATGTGTGTGTGTGTGTGTGTGTGTGTGTGTATGTGTGTCTCAGTGTGTGTGTGTCTGTCTCAGTGTGTGTCTGTGTGTATGTACTTATGTATGTGTCTGTGTCCATGTGTGTGTCTGTGTGTCTGTCTCAGTGTGTGTCTGTGTGTGTATGTACTTATGTATGTGTATGTGTGTGTCTGTGTATGTCCTTATGTATGCATGTGTGTGTGTGTGTCTGTCTGCATGTGTGTGTGTGTGTGCGAGTGTGTCTGTCTCAGTGTGTGTTTGTGTGTATGTACTCATGTATGTGTCTGTGTCTCTGTGCATGTGTGTATGTGTGTCTGTCTCAGTGTGTGTGTGTGTTTGTGTGTGTATGTACTTATGTATGTGTGTGTGTGTGTGCGTGTGTGTATGTCCTTATGTATGTGTGTGTGTGTGTGTGTGTGTCTGTCTGTCTGTGTGTCTGTGCATGTGTATCTGTCTCAGTGTGTGTCTGTGTGTGTATATACTTATGTATGTATATGTGTGTGTGTGTGTGTGTCTGTGTGTCTGTGCATGTGTGTCTGTCTCAGTGTGTGCAGGTCATTATGTATGTGTGTGTGTGTGTGCGCAGGTCCGTGTATGTGTGTGTGTGTGTATGTGTGTACTTATGTATGTGTCTGTGTGTGTGTGTATGTGTGTGTACTTATGTGTGTGTGCGTATGTGCGTGTGTGTGTGTGTGTGTGTGTGAGTCCCTCCAGTTCACAACTAGAAGTCTCCACAGGTCCAGAATAGAAGAGTTTCCGTGTTCCCGGTGTGTGTCTTTATAAAATACACACCTAAACATTTACAAATACATTCAAAACGCAAACCAGGAATATTTTAATTTTTTTTTCTTTTTTCTTTTTCCTAGATAGTTTGTTAGACAGAATGTAGCACCGCGGAGCTAATACACAGGGGGTTAAAAATAAAATAAAAAGTCAACAAAAATAAACAAAAAAATTAACCAACAAAACATTTATATCAATAGCAAACTGGTTGGCTGCACTCACTCACAGAAAATGAAATCATACTTGAGAAAAAATTAAGTGTTAAGAAATCAAATTAAGCAAAGCAGAGACATTTCCTGCGTTCCAAATCTCATACTCTTTCTTTTTTCTATACTACATACTACATCTGACCATAACAAGAATCTAGTTAGGATGCAGTATGCTACAATTGGGACATACTTTTACTTATTCATTTCATCATAACATGGCTCCTTGATCTTGCCTCTTGCTTTTATATCCGTCTCATCGCCGTTTGTTTTCATATGGAGGCTTCGTCGATGTGACGTCACTTTCGGTGCGAACTGGATTGTGGGTCAGAATCGCCCCAAATAGGATGCTGTTTTCAACACTAAAAATCTCGTCCGGATGTAGTAGGACATCCGGGTACTTCTAACCATACTAAATCTGGCCACAAGAATCGGGACATCCTAAATCTTAGTAGATAATGGGGATTGGAACGCAGGGTACTTTTTATTTTTTAATTTTTTTTACTTGAAATACGGTCGTTTTTCTCTACAGTTATTATTACATATTTTTTTTAATTGTATAAGTCACATTTTTTAATTAAGAAATTGGACATTTTCGAGTATTCAGATTTTGGGAAAAGTTACAATAAAAATCACAAGAAATGAATGGACTGAAATAGTAAGTTGAATTATGCGCGGAAGGAAAATTATTGGACGGTGATATTTTGATGATTAACACAGAAATAAAAAATTACAAAAAATGTGGCATCATGTTGGATTTTTTTACAAGATGCTCCGAGGAACTTTCAGTGTGTGTTAATTCTAGCGCCCCCCTTAGGACAAAAAGCGGTAGTGTTTTTACCACGCCAGCTGTTGTTCCTGGGTGAGCGTATACCCATGACAAAGGCATTTGAAGAAAAACTATATAAAAATAGCATTCTGTCTTTGCACTGATGGTCTCGTTTTGCTGTTACATGTAATTTAACGATCACCAGAGGGAAAATTTAGACTGTTTCAGAAATATTTTAAAAGTTCCTCGTAGCTCCTTTAAACTTGGAAAAAAAAAATACAATTTATTCTCCACAAAACATCTGTAACATCTGACGTCCTGGAATGCAGTGACATCACAATCAAGTCCTCTTCTCATTGGCTGTTCGAGAAATCAAGTTTTTTTTTCAAAGCTCCAAAAAGTCTTTTATATATATATAATATATATATATTTCCCCCTTCAAAATAAAGTTCTCGTCTACATTGGCTGTGTTGTAAAAGCCCTACTAACTTCCTCCCTCCTACATACTCAACATGTACATACTACATACTGTCTACTTAACCATCCATTGTGTATGTGAGGTTCGTCGGACTGTTTACACTGAAGTATACAGAGGCAATAAAGAATAATAAAAAAAAAACTTCTGTGCCGTTTGAAAAGACGCAATGCATTGTGGGGCAGGTTGAGTAGGAAAAGTAACCTGTCGATCCATACACAAAAATCTTCCCGGAAGTAAGTACTCATCTGGGCATTTCTCAACTACACAAACTCACATACACAACCACAACATACTCAAATTGACGTCAAAATGAGTATGAGTAGGACTTTAGTATGAGTAGGACGTTAATAGGGCTTTTAGTATGAGTAGGACGTTAGTATGAGTAGGATGTTAGTAGGGCTTTTAGTATGAGTAGGACGTTAGTAGGGCTTTTAGTATGAGTAGGACGTTAGGAGGGTTTTTCCAACACAGCCAGGCATTCTCTCTTCAGGGCTTGCTGCAATGCATTATGGTTAATGTAGTCAAGTCACCATGCGGGTGGTTAGTACAACTGTAAGCTCTGTCGTCAATTAATTCAAATCATCTGTCACTGTGGTAACCAATATGATATGAATAAGAACAACATATACAACATATACACTTTTCTTTCTTTTTTCTTTCTTTCTTTCTTTTTTCTTTCTTTCTTTCTTTTTTCTTTCTTTCTTTCTTTCTTTCTTTCTTTCTTTCTTTCTTTTCTTTCTTTCTTTCTTTCTTTCTTTCTTTCTTGTCTGTTGTTGTTTGTTTGTTTGTTATTTTATTTTTTTAATCAGATAAAAATAATTATACAAAAAAAAAAGTAACTGCGATAACCAACACTTAAAGCTGGGGTGGAGGATTTGGGGAGAAAATAGCAGTTGGGATAGAGATTCGAATCCAAATACCTCAACCGCTCCACTTGTTCTCTTTGGTCCCTCCCCTATGGTCCCTCCCTGACACGCTCTACACCAACAAAGTCGTGCCAAAGTGAATGGACAGTCGGAGCCTCGCTCTGATTGGTCAAAGTGTACAGCTCATGTTAATTTTGACCAATCAGAAATCACATACCCCAGCTTTAAGAAAGAAGAAGTTAGTGGAAGAAAAATATTTGAAATTCTTTTTTTTTTTAAACGGAATGACATCATAGTTCCGTCAGCAGTGATGTCACAGAGTTCCGAGGAGACGGTTTGTCTTGGAGCGTTTGTCTTTTTTAGTAACTATGGCAACAGGTCCTTTAATGTCTTTTTACACAATGTTAGAAAGACTAAAATATTATATCAACATGTACAAACAGATATGGCCGAGAAGAGAAAGGAGGGAGGGGGAGAGAGAGAGAGGAGAGTTTGTTTTATAGATGATATTTTGTTTTTATTTTTATTTTTTTAGACCTAACTGCTCAGTTCCGCAACATTTAAATCAAAATGAAAAACGGAAATATAAAATAAAGAGATGTGTTTCACTTTATTTTCCAAGTAAAATTTATTTTTATGTATTTTTTCTTTTGTACTTTTGGATTTTAATGGATGGAGTGTTGCTTCCTGTTATTATTATTTTTTTAATTGTTTTTAAATTTCACCTTTTATTTAACTAGGCTCTGTTTTTATGTCTCTCCCTCTCTCTCTCTCTCTCTCCCCCCCCCTCTCCCTCTCTCTCTCTCCCTCCCTCTCCCTCTCCCCCTCTCTCTCTCTCTCTCTCTCTCTCCCTCTCTCTCTCCATCTCTCTCTCTCCCCCCCCCCCTCTCTCTCTCTCTCTCTCTGAATAGTTGAAAAGAGTATTGTGTGTGTGTGTGTGTGTGTGTTTTGGTCCCAGTGTTTCCATCCATAGCATCATCCTGGTGGTGGGAGGGGCCTAATGATGTCACACAGATGGCTGAAGCTGATTGGCTGTGAGTGTGGTAGAATGTGGAATGTTGTGGTTGTCACGGCGTTGTTGGAATCATTGGCGACGCCCCCATTCCATCAGAATGCTGCTGTAGCCAATCAGATGCTTAGCCTTTCCAACCGTCCCAGATGGGTCCTCTGGATGAAAATAATACAGAGAAATGAACTTTAATTGTGATGGTTTGGGTTTCAGTGAAGTGTGTGTGTGTGTGTGTGTGTGTGTGTGTGTGTGTGTGTGTGTGTGTGTGTGTGTGTGTGTGTGTGTGTGTGTGTGTGTGTGTGTGTGTGTGTGTGTATGAGTGTGTGTGTGTGTGTGTGTGTGTGTGTGTGTGTGTGTGTGTGTGTGTGTGTGTGTGTGTGTGTGTGTTATAGTAGTTAAAGTTGGAGTCAGCAATTCTGCAGAACGTTTTGGTTTTAAAGCTATATTGCGTAACGTTTGTCGTTATTCTTGAGTAATTACAACAACCCTGTCGGTGCATCTACATGAGGTAAAGCCTTCAGTGGCGGCACATGGATTTTATACCTTCTGCTGTAGTTTTTCCTTTTGAAAAGTTACGCAATATAGCTTTAACGTGAGAGCTTTATCAATGGCAAAACATGTATCCCTCGATCATTATGTGA
>CM047511.1:31864395-31866895 GCA_026122265.1 Ammodytes dubius | reverse complement strand
CAGAATGGGGAAGAAAAGGGGTTTAAGTGACTTTGAACATGGCAGTGCCAGGAGGGCTGGTATGAGTATTTTAGAAACTGCTGATCTACTGGGATTTTCACTCCAAACCATCTCTAGGGTTTACAGAGAATGGTCCGAAAAGGGAAAAATATCCAGTGAGCGGCATTTGTGTGGAAGAAAAAAGCCTTGTTGATGTCAGAGGTCAGAGTTTAGTACATAGATATGCCAAAGTCTTATTATCTTAGAGAACAGCTCATGAAAAATGTGAGCATTTATATTTTTGTTCAGTTTACATAGACGAACAGGTGCATCTTAAAGAATTTGATGGGGTAGTTATTATTTTCAGTAATTTAATTTAAAAAGTGAACACAGACAGACACAGACAGACAGACAGGCAGGTAGGCAGACAGACAGACAGATAGACAGACGGACGGACGGATACACAGACAGACAGACAGACAGACAGACAGACAGACAGACAGACGGACGGACGGATACACAGACAGACAGACAGACAGACAGACAGACAGACAGACGGACGGACGGATGGACGGACATACAGACAGACAGACAGACAGACAGACACACAGACAGACACACAAACACAAACACACACACACACACACCTCTGAGTAACTTTGTGTGCGTCGGTCAGTGCGACTCCGTTGGGCGTTTCTTCTCCGTTCCCGCTGGACTGTTCCTCTGTCTCTTCTCCCATTGGTCCACTGAACTCATTCTCTTCTCCTATTGGTCGAACCCAGTCGGCCACGCCCCCTGAGCTGCTGCTGCTGCTGTTGTTGTTGCTGTTGCCGGGGTAACTGTTCGTCATGGATACGGAGCGGCTGTACCGGTTCCTGGAGTAACTCTTCAGAGCTTTGAATTCTGTCAGAAAAAAACACAGAAATTTAAGAATTTAAAATTAGGTAATTTTTTTTGGTGCATTTATTAAAATATGTGTTTTAAACCTGCAGTGTGTAGAATTTTGGGTTTTATTTCCTAGCAGAATTTGTAGAAAGTAATTATAATATCCATAAGTACGTTTCATTTAGTGCATAATAGCTGAACATTTTTTTTTATAATTATTTTTTTTTCCCCTTAGAAAGGGTCTCATGTATGTCCATATTTCTCCATACCTTGGACCAAGGCCTAGTGGCCGCCATGTTGAAAGTGTCATAGTTGGAATGTCATCAGGTGCATTGTTTAGAATTTAGAATTGTTCTTGTCCTTGAAGGCCACTGTAGCTTCTGTTATTATTCAAAAGAGTTGGGGTTACCCAGGGAGTGTTGCATTCTAGAACTTTATAGAACTTTCTTGATGATGTCATATTACACACTGCACCTTTAAACCTGCAGTGTGTAGAATTTTGGGTTTTATTTCCTAGCAGATTTTGTAGAAAGTAATTATAATATCCATAAGTAAATTTAATTTAGTGCATAATAGCTGAAAAAAATGTTTTGAATTATTATTTTTTCCCTTAGAAAGGATCTCATATATCTCCATATTTCTGCATATTTTGGACCAAGGCCTAGTGCCGCCATCTTGAAAGTGTCATAGTTGGAATGTCATCAGGTGCATTGTTTAAAATTTAGAATTGTTCTTGTCCTTGAAGGCCACTGTAGCTTCTGTTATTATTCTAAAGGGTTGGGGTTACCCAGGGAGCGTTGCATTCTAGAACTTTGTAGAACTTTCTTGATGATGTCATATTACACACTGCACCTTTAAAGTGTCTACGAGGACCTTTGAATATTTATATTTTTTAATTCATGAGTCAACAATCATATACTTAAAGATATGCCATCAAATAGACATTATCACCTTTTTTAGTTTTTCAGTCCTAGTATTATTAAGCTGCAGTTCTGTCCCCAGACACTAGAGGGCAGTATCACACCAAGAAGGAATAAGAGCTGAACTGAACCTGCAGTAAAAAGTCTCTGAGTCAAAAATATACAAACATTAAAGACTTTATAGAATACATGGGAGAATTACTTTCAAAGGCAAATCAAAAGAAGATATTTATCTGTGGGGATACAAACATTTTACTCATGTTATGGGCCTGCAGCCGAGGTCAGCAGACACACTGACTGTTTTGAATACTTTTGCAGATGTGTTTAGACTACCAGAGAAGAAATGGACAAGGCCATATCACTATCTGCATTGTCACAGGCAGAGAGGAAAATGTGTATTGGAATGCATCTTCTTAAAAAAATAATAATAAATGTTTTAACTGTATCAGTAGCTGTGTATCTGTGTATCTGAATCTAATGGCCTTTGTCTTCTCCTGCCACCCTTCGGACAATAACACAAAGTAATATGTGTGAATATGTCAAAGAGAAAATTGTGTATTGTGTGTAATTGTCCATAATAATAATAATAATAATAATAATAATAATAATAATAATAATAATAATAATAATAATAATAATAATAATAATAATAATAATAATAATAATAATAATAATAATAATGTATTTATGCACTGTATAAATAAAGGTGAAATAAA
>CM047511.1:31856895-31859395 GCA_026122265.1 Ammodytes dubius | reverse complement strand
AAGATGGAGAGAAAATATGTGAGACACAATTTCTTGGAATAATTTTTTTTAATAATTAGTTTTTCAAATTTTTTCTTCATATTCTTTTATAAAAAAAAATTTTTTTTCTGAATTTTTTCCCAATATTTTTTCATTAAAACATTTTTTTTTAAATATATTTTTTCATATATTTTTGTTAATATACATTTTCTGATTATTTCTTTTTTAATACTTTTGTTAATTCAGTTTTTCATTTCTTTTAATTTTTTTTTATAATTTTTGTTTTTTAAATGTTTGTTTTTCAAAATAAAAATTAAAAATCTGAATTTTTTTTCAGATTTTTTTTTTCAATGTTTTTTTCATTTTGTTTGTAAACTTTAGATATAATTTTTTCATATATTTTTGATCATTTCTTTTTTAATACTTTTTTTATTCAGTTTTTTTTGTATTTGAAAAGCATCTTCCAGTTACACACATGGAGATGGACATTTAGGTTTTAGACACAATTTTCTTCCTTATACAGTATGTAATTTTTTCTGGCATTTTTTTCCTCATCATTCACCAGCATGTGAAGCAGCTTCCTGGTAAATAACAAGATGGAGAGAAAATATGTTAGACACAATTTTTTGGAATATATTTTTTTAATAATTAGTTTTCCAAAAAATGTCTTCATATTCTTTTATAAAAAAAAATATTTTTTTTTCTGATTTTTTCCCAATATTTTTGTCATTTAAAAAAAAATTAAATAAAATTAAATCTATTTTTTTTCATATATTTTTTAATAATTAGTTTTCCAAAACAAATTTTCATAATTTTTTAATCATTTTTTTCTATTTATTTTTTTATTTCCTTTTAATTTTTTTTGATTTATTAATTCCATATATTTTTGCTAATATTGTTTTTTTGATCAATTCTTCTTTAATACTTTTTTTATTCAGTTTTTCCGCATTTGAAAAGCATCTTCCTGTGTTACACACATGGATATGGACATTTAGGTTTTAGACACAATTTTTTGGAATATTTTTTTTCAATAATTAGTTTTCAAAAAAAATTCTTCATATTCTTTTATAAAAAAATATTTTTTTTCTGAATTTCTTCCCAATATTTATTTCATTTAAAAAAAATTATAATTTTTTTAAATATATTTTTTCATATATTTTTTAATAATTTGTTTTCCAAAAAAAAATCATAATTTTTTATAATTAATTTTTTCAATTTCTTTTCAATTTTTTATTTTATTTTTTTATTAATTTTTTTTCATATATTTTTGTTAACATTATTTTTTTGAATATTTATTTTTTAATTTTTTATTCAGTTTTTCCGCATTTGAAAAGCGTCTTCCTGTTACACACATGGAGATGGACATTTAGGTTTTAGACACAATTTATGTAATTTTTTCTAGCATTTTTTTCCTCATCATGCACCAGCATGTGAAGAGGCTTCCTGGTAAATAACAAGGAGACGGAGAGAAAATATGTAAGACACCATTTTTTGGAATATTTTTTTTCAGATAATTTTTTTTCTCCAATTTTTTTTATAATTATTTAAAAAAAAATACAATATTTTTCTTTTTTGATATTTTTTTTAGATATTTTCATATTCTTTTTTTTTTAATTTAATTTTTTTTTTTATAATTTTTTGAAATATTTTTTTTTAATAATCAGTTTTCCAAAAAATTTCTTCATATTCTTTTATAAAAAAAATATAATTTTCTTTCTGAATTTTTTTCCCAATATTTTTGTCATTTAATTTTTTTTTAAATAAGTTTTCCAAAACAAATTTTCATATTTCTTTATTATTATTTTTACTTCAATTTTTTTTTTCATTTTTCAATTTTTTTTCTTCATATATTTTTGTTCATATTATTTTTGATCAATTCTTCTTTAATACTTTTTTATTCAGTTTTTAAGTATTTGAAAAGCATCTTCCTGTTACACACATGGATATGGACATTTAGGTTTTAGACACAATTTATGTAATTTTTTCTAGCATTTTTTTCCTCATCATGCACCAGCATGTGAAGAGGCTTCCTGGTAAATACATTATTATTTTTATTTTTATTTATTTAAAAAAAAAATTAGATATTTTATTCATATTTTTTTTCCAATTTTTCTTTTTTGATAATTTTTGGAAATATTTTTTTTGATATATCTTTTTGATATATTGTATAATTTATTTTTTAATATTTGTTTTTCAGCAGTTTTGTTTATTATTTTAGACTTCTTCTGAGTTCAATGAGTACTATAAAATGCCACGTTAGTGCAGTACAAGTGTTGTGATGCATTTACCCTCTCTCCACCAGGAATGAGTCCCTCCAGATCTTAGCTTTCTTGTTCTGGAACCTGGAGAAAGAAAAAGACTTCAGACTTAATTGGGGAAATTCTTTTTCACTTCACAGTTATGGGCCGCAGGCCGACAGATAATAACAGATGAACAACAAACTAAACCAGATAACTTGCAGATTTGCACAATTCAGACACTAGGCCACTCAAAGTGCTTTACAGGGGCAAGATTAGAATAC
>CM047511.1:31836895-31841895 GCA_026122265.1 Ammodytes dubius | reverse complement strand
ATGTGATTTTCACCATAAGAGATGGCCTGTAGCTAGGGCTGGCCCGAATTATTCGAATATTTGAATACTCGTTCGGAGCTTAAATTAGTATTCGGAGCTTAAATTAGTATTCGGAGCTTTTTTTTTTTTTTTTTTTTTTTTTTTTTTTTTTAATATAATTTTTTTTTTTTTTTGCAAGAAGCTAGTACTGCAATATAATGTCATCAAATAATTTTATATTTGGATATAAAAGTTAGTAATATTGTAGTAGTAGTAGTAGTAGTATTGCTCATTTAGGAGGATATTACATCACTAAGTGTCATAGCGCCATGTCTGGAACGAATATTCGAATATTCGCTCGGAAAAACCAACGAATATTCAAAGCCTGAAAAATGGTATTCGGGCCAGCCCTACCTGTAGCAGATTTGTTTTCCAGAATATTAGCCTTGCATTGTATAGAGAATTGTCTGCAGAATGTTGAACATTTTCACAGTGTTGTATTTTAACAGCTCAGTGTCAGTGTATTGTAGGCCTTTAGTATTGGACTTCAACATAGGTGCAAGCCTGTATGAATAGAGTTATAGGTAGTTTAGGTATCTCGCCTGTATGAATAGAGTTATAGGTAGTTTAGGTATCTCGCCTGTATGAATAGAGTTATATGTAGTTTAGGTATCTCGCCTGTATGAATAGAGTTATAGGTAGTTTAGGCATCTCGCCTGTATGAATAGAGTTATAGGTAGTTTAGGCATCTCGCCTGTATGAATAGAGTTATAGGTAGTTTAGGTATCTTAAGCTTCAATGGGTCTGTTGGGTTCTGGACGTTCCGTTACAGAAAATTGCATTTGCTTGGCGTGGCCTGGTTGGGGGCCCAGAGTGATATCTTTTCATGGGGCCCAAAATCTCTGGCGGCGCCCCTGCACACACACACACACACACACACACACACACACACACACACACAGAGACACACACACACACACACACACACACACACACTCACCCAGTTCCATGTCTTGGTCATCGGTCAGTATGAGTATGACGTTTGGTCGTATGTTGCGTCTGTCTCTCTGTCTCTGGGGGAAGTGGGCGTGGCCTAGCGTCGCCCATAGCAACAACAGGAAGAGGAGGGGTCGGAATGCCATGACCTCACAACCCCCCCGACGGAGGGCTCGACCAATCACAGGCTTCGATTATTACGCCAACACCCAACAACCAACACGACTGGCCTAGCTTCTGTAAAACACACAAAGAAATAAACATAGTAAGGTTTAGCTGACCAGAATTATATATATATATTTTTGGGGGCATTTTTGTTTTATTAGAGTGTTTTCATTTCATTTCATTTTCATTTTCCTTTATTTATTCTCGAAAGATCAATTGAGGTTACCCTCTTTTACAATGACGTCGAGACAGATACACAATATACAATGAGAATACACAACACGCTGACAAAGAGACAACAACAATTAAAACATTCAGATCAATTGAATAAAACAGAACAATAGCCCAATTAAAACAGTTACAAGTGGAGTGGGGCTGATTCAAAATAATAACTTTAAATTGGTTAACAGTTATGAGTGTATTTATTTTAATTTGATGTTGTAGGCTGTTCCAGGAGTCAGGGAGAGACAAAGATGAAATGATTAGGGTTAGACAAATCACCAGCTTCCATTATACATCAACACCAACAACAGGCTTAGATTCTGTAAAACAAGCGAAAAGAAACGTTTAGCTTCAGAATAAAACTGATTTAAATGCATGATCTTAAATGTCCTTATTTCTTTTTTAAGCTTTATTTCTACAGGTAAATCCCATTGAGACCGAAGACTCTTTTGCAAGGGAGACCTGTTTTCCTTTCCCACGTTACCATTCACACACACACATTCATACACCGATAGCAGCAGCTAACTATCAACATTCACACGAGGCAAGGTGGGTGAAGTGTCTTGCCCAAGGACACAACAACCATGACACAAGTGGCAGGGCGGGGATCGAACCTCCAACCCTTTGATCATCGGCCGACCTGCTCTACCACCTGAGCCACAGTCGCCCCAGTTACATTATTATTCTTTTTTTGTTCAGGACCTTTCGAACAAGCAAAGGAATGTTTAGTTGCAGACTGAATGGAACCTGTGACTCCTCTTTGAAAAATATTCAATTTCAATTTATTTTGTGAAATTTTGTGTGTCTGTGTGTGAGTGTGTGTCTGTGTCTGTGTGTGAGTGTGAGTCTGTGTCTGTGTCTGTGTGTCTGTGTGAGTCTGTGTCTGTGTGTCTGTGTCCGTGTCCGTGTGTGTGTGTGTGTGTGTGTGTGTGTGTGTGTGAAAAATATAATAATAAGAACATAAGATGAAAGTAGATACAGATAAAGGAAGCAAATAATCAGTTGAAATTAATCAAATTATTGATAAAAAACTGTAGAAATAGGACAAGAATAAGTGAGAATGCATCAAAAGGCACCACACACACACACACACACACACACACACAACACACACACACACACACACACACACACACACACACACACACACACACACACACACACACACACACACACACACACACACACACACACACACACACACACACACACACACACACACACACACACACACAACACACACACACACACACACACACCATATAACTCTCTTTCAATCCGATCAACAATTATAAGTCAGCTTCCCCCAGTCAGCATTAACACAAAGCACAGTGTGTGGTGTGTGTGTGTGTGTGTGTGTGTGTGTGTGTGTGTGTGTGTGTGTGTGTGTGTGTGTGTGTGTGTGTGTGTGTGTGTGTGTGTGTGTGTGTGTGTGTGTGTGTGTGTGTGTTTAATGTGTTTGTAGTGTGCATGCTCACAGCAGGGCTCTTCATGCAAATTACCCGGTAATCAAACACACACGCATTGACAGACCGTAAACCGTGTGTGTGTGTGTGTGTGTGTGTGTGTGTGTGTGTGTGTGTCTGTGTGTGTGTGTGTGTGTGTGTGTGTGTTTGTGTGTGACTCTCATGTTGAAGTGGTCTGGCAGCTCCAGCTGTGAAAAGACTGAGATTACACAAAACCCGCTGAGAGAGAGAGAGAGAGAGAGAGAGAGAGAGAGAGAGAGAGTGAGTGTGTGCGAGTGTGCATTTGTGTGTGTGTGTGCCTACGTGCGTGCCTTCGTGTGCATGTTCGTGTGTGCTGTGTGTGTGTGTGTGTGTGCGTGCATGTGCATGTTCGTGTTTCTGTGTGTGTGTGTGTGTGTGTGTGTGTGTGTGTGTGTGTGTGTGTGTGTGTGTGTGTGTGTGTGTGTGAATGGACCTCTGTTCTCTGTTCGTAGATTCACTTATCAGCTCCGTAATGCTGCAACTCAGAGGCCGGAGCAGTTTGGACCCGATTTTTAAAACCCAAAATTATATGTAAAATAAACAAGATATTCTTGAATTGACGAATATAATCATCACATTTAAAGTAGCTATGAGGAACTTTTAAATATTTCTGAAACAGTCTAATTCTTCCTCTGATGATCGTAAATTACATGTAACAGCAAACGAGACCATCAGTGCAAAGAATGCTATTTCTTTATAGTTTTTCTTAATGCCTTTGTCATGGGTATACGCTCACCCAGGAACAACAGCTGGCGTGGTTAAAACACTACTGCTTTTTTTCCAAAGGGGGCAATAGAATTAACAATGGCTAGAAGTTCCTCGTAGCACCTTTAATTAAAATATATTATATACAACCCTGGAAAATTAAGAGACCAGTCTGGATTTTTCTTAAATCTTCATCTCTACATTAGTTATTGAAAATGCTCTAAATGACAATATTTTTTATGTGAATTTGGCAGAAATGTTGTCAGTAGTTTATATTATAAAACCAAAACGTCCATTCTACTCAAACATATGCCTCTAAACAGTAAAACAAGAGACACTGAACATTTGGAGTGCTGTATATATATATAAGACTTGCTAAAGCTATAGGCTGATAATATCTAAATGCTCCACTAAACACACTGAGGCTAAATCGTGTTAATGTCAGAGATGAAATTATTAATTCTAAATGAGTAAATCTGTTTAATCTGTTTTTCTCTGAATGATTTTCTGTTGAACCGTCTGTACTTTATCTGTTAAGCTCTAGAAATGGGGCGGCAGTGGCAAAGTGGGTAGGGAGATCGCCTCTGGAGTGCAGGGTCGGAGGTCCGATCCCCCGCCTGGGCAAGACACTGAGGGCCCACTCACACTAGTGCCGTTGGCCTGTTCCGTGCTGCAGGAAGATTCAGCACGATTCCCCCCTCCCCACTCCCCCCCGCAGGCCCGTGCTCACACTGCTCGTGGCCTGGGCACATTTGCACCTTGCCTACGTCACCGTGCGCGTTTAGGATTTGGAGCGTATAGTCTACTTGTAGGCTATACGACTGTTTGTGAATATTTTCATCCGGCCAAATTTGAATCATATTCCACTTCCACATTAGAGCAACGAGAATCCTTAAGCTATTGTTTTTTTAAACGTAGCCTTGACGTAATAGGTCGCCGTGGACAGTCTCATATTTGTACAGCACGCTGTTTATTATTAATATAACGGCCCGTCATCAGACCATACGTAGGCTACCGGATGGTTTTATACACATCGATCGCTCTATCAAGTAGCCTTATCCAAGTCAGAACTTTTTGTATGGGCAGAGATCGTTATTTTAAGTGTCTTTATAAAGTAGCTACTGTTTCCTTATCACCGGGCCGCGGAGTCCCGCTGTGTGTTGTGTTGGGTTCGTCTCCACCGCCATGCGTAAAGGCATTATTATGACAGCTGCGGGAGGAAAAAGAAAAAAAATCATCTGACGAACGTGAGTAAACACGAAAACCTTTTTTCTTTGCTTTCTGCGCTCACCTATTTAGCTCTCTCCCTCTTTTATTAGCCCACACCTAGGCCTACACACACACGTTAATTCTCACACATTTTAAGTAGCTACAAGTCCAAGTGGTGGGCAATTCTGGTGCCGACTAGTAAGGCAGCGGACGTTAACGGACTATGCATCCTTAATA